>JAIUCT010000017.1:4147401-4201642 GCA_021307375.1 Tetraneura akinire | reverse complement strand
TAATAATAATAATAATAATAATAATAATAATAATAATAATAATAATATTATTATTATTATTATATAAATAATTGAAAAATCATTTTATACAGAATGACTTTTTGTTAGCGAATAATAGGTATTATTATCATAATATTATGTTTAATAGAAAAAATAATTATAATAAAAACAAAAAATCCACCAGAGGGGTTAGAGTTGGATCAATGGTCTACTACGGTGCTGACTACGACAAAGGTTACCGTATCGTAAAGGGGTAAGACTCACGCAATCTCCCTCCAGAGGTCACATTTTCAGGTGGACGACCTCAAGATTGTAATACACAACAACAAAGAAACTATTGCTTAATCCAAAATAATTAACATTATTTTTTGTGTGTCAGATGAATTATTGAACTAATCGTTTATATAATATATTAGTTAAATTAATATTCTGAACTTATACATCATCGACTATTGTAGATAACAATTTTCTACTCTAAATTATTTAATATATGTATATATATATTATATATATATATATAAATAATTTAAATATATATATTATGAAACAACACTATTTAAATATTGCACTTTGACATTAATAATTATCAATTATAATTGCTTAATTTACAAATTATCTAATTATTATACGAGTTTATATGATAATATATAATATAATTAGCCGTTAGGTAGTCTTCAAAAATTGTTTTCTATGCAATAATTTAATTTTGCGTATCTATATTATCGTATTATGATAAAACATAAAAGTTTTATTAAATTGGTTATTATTTCTAACTTTAATGTTAGGTATGCCATTGTTCTGTTGAATCCTGTAATAATAATAATAATAATAATAATAATAATAATAATAATAATAATAATAATAATAATAATAATAATAATAATAATAATAATAATAATAATAAAATAATAATTAAATGTATGTTACTTATGTTTGTTATTATAAAGATAGATAATCTTTGATGTAGATAATATAATAATTTTTAAATTTGTTATTACTTTTTTTCTAAATGTAATAGTAAAAAAATAAATAAATAATATTTGGCCACAAACAAATACTACTGAAATTTTATAATTTTTTTATTTACAATTCCATTATTAAAAATTAGTAGTTAGTAATGAACTCAATTAGTTAAAAAATACAACTTTTACAATATTAGTTATAATATTTGCTAAAAATATTATAATTTTTATTATAGATAATCTGAAAACTAATTATAAATTTCTACCTTATTTCTACATATGAGTCGCTATTGATACTATCACTTGTCATTCTTATGTGTTCAGTAAATTATATATTTTCAGATTTTCTATATACTATATAATATAATATATAATTAGAAGTATATATCGAATATAAAATAATCATTTTGTTGTTAAATTGTTATAAATGCGTTTGTCTATGTCAATCTAATATATTAAATAATACTGTTTAAAATAATATTTAGGACGTAATAAATAGGTCATTAATTTTTCAAACCAATACAGTAACCATCCCTAATTATTCAATTAATTTTCATTGAAGGCACACCCAATGCGCGTCTAATTTAAAACCCTCTTATAAAAGCGTTACAATATTTGACAACTAACTGGATGTCAGTTAAAAAAAAAAATTCGAATTAACCCTTGGATTTTCGAAATTTGAACGTCAAAAAATCCTGATGAATATTTATAGTTTTTTTTTCGATAGTTTACGTTTATTACGGTATTTTGTATATCTATAGAATAGCAGGTAGGTATTTAGCAACTATATATTGACATTGTATTCAGTCTTACGAAGTTATATTAATTTATTTTAGAACACTACTACTTTAATTAATTATTAAAATTGAATGAAGGGAAAAGGGCATATCGAATGATGTATTATCCTTCTTTATATTTTCTATTGAATGGAAATATTATAATTAAACTAATAAAACTATTTAACATCGTACGATTTATTTCTGTAAAATATAATAGACAATTATGAACATTTCTAATCAATTATAAACAACCATTTTTTTTAATTAACATGATTATAACCATTAAAAGTCTTCTTATAGAAGACTTTTAAAAATTTGCATCTCTTTTAAGGTATTGTTTAACATTATCCTAAAAAAATACGAGTAAATGTATAAAAAACTGGGTTTCATTTAATAGGTATACAACTACAAGTTAAAAATTCAATTTAGAAAAATTTAGATAAATTGATAACCTACTTATTATTATCGTTATGACACGCCTTATAAAATTTTAATTTAAAAAAATTACATATTTTATGAATAATAATTTGTTTAAATACATATATTTATTTACACTGCCATAGTGCCATGCATTTCAGCATTTGAATGAATGCATTCTATTGTAATAGGTAACTACAATAAAGTTCCCCATAATTTGTTTATACTACTCAATTATTATAAAAATACATTTAATTCCAAAATTTTAAAAATATCTAAAAACGTTTTAAGTTATTCAGATTATGAAATAAAATTTGAGAATTTTATGAGTGTTTTTTTTTTTTATATATAATATAAATTATTATATTTTATAAGAAATAATACCCATGTGGATAAAAACAAACTTTTGAAATTTTAAATCAAATTTTTCAGGCGCATCAATAAATGAAGCGTGTTTTTTCAACGAACAATGTGAAACACGTTTATTCCAAACAGAGTGTAAAGATAATGTTTGCGCTTGTATGTTTGAAAGAACTCCAGTTTTTCATCCGGATAATACGATCGAATGTATTGGTAAATGAATGATTATTAATGTTTTTATCATCATAATTGAATATATGATATTACAATTAATGTTATAAATATCATAAATAATAATATACAATACATAAAAATAATTATAAAAAAGTATTGTTATAGAATAATAATGTGTGGGTTTATTAAAGAAATTTTTTTTTTTACATTTTAAGAAATTAAAAAAGAAATATATACTAAAATTCTTACACTTTGTTGATATTACATCTGGATTTATTGATTACAGCTCTCAATGTCTATCCATATTGTATATTTATAATTTAGAATGCCTATTCAAATTATCAATATAAAATAAATAAAAATGTGAGCGTTACTGAAGTTTCAGCTTAGCAATATTTATCATTTAGGTTAGGTTAGATATATTTCATAATATATCTATTCTGTTCACTATCATATAGAAAATAAATTATATGGATGATTACAAAATGTACAATAATATATTAAATCATATCTATTTTTAAAATAATTTAATTTAAGTACCTACATTAAAAAAAAAAAAAAAAAATGGGCATTTAATATTATACTTTATAATATATATAATAATATTTTTATTGCTTTTTTTTATATCTTTATTTAATTAAAATTAATTTTAAATATATAATGGAACTTCTTGATAAATCAATAATACAATTATTTTTCAGCAAAAAACAATTCCTATTCTGAAGTATATAATGATCCAGCAATGCTGTGTGTATTGGCTGGAATGTGTTTAATGTTCATTATAATATGCGTAGTACTGAGATTGTTCAGCAAGTGAGTATTTATTAAATATAACAATTATTTTTACCAGTATAAATAATTAAACTATTATATATCTTTGAATAATAAAACTCATTATTATATAGATAGGTACCTACTTATCATATCATAATATGAATTTTATGACGTAGCATTTTTTATAACATAGTATGAATATTCAATTATTATTTTAACTCACCTTCCCTGAGATCTTATATTTTATTTAATCTAAGTACAGATATAAATTATAACAATCATGTTATAACAAGGTGACCTATAGGTAATTTATTCATTATATTTTGATGTTTTGAAGTAACCTAAATTTAATGAGATTATGTAAGCGAATTGAATTATTGATTAAAATGGAGGTAATATTATATTTCTAATTAAAAAAATAATAATAAAATCATAATAATAATAAATATAATATAAGTATCGTGTACCTATATAAATATAGGTTTATGTATCAATCAGTAATGAAGTACGCATTTAGCATGTAAGACATTATAATTAATTATATTTATAAAATGAAAGTATTGTATATAAAATATTTGTAAATTATAATGTTTTAAACTTAATATAAAATATGAGATGTTTTTAATTTATCAAAAATAGCCAATTTTTAATTTTTAATCATACTCATTAATACTTCTGAATTATATAATGATATATTGAAATGTATATGACTAAGAAGTATTAAATTGAATGAAAATGGATTATGATTTAAAGTCTAGGTATATATTTGTAATAAACACATGCGTAAAATAAAATCAGTATTTTACGAAGATATTTAAATGATGTAGAACTCGGTAATTCACTCAATCCCCGATTATCATTGTAACTATATTGAACAAAGCACAAGCGCATAATAATTTTTAGTATTTTTTTATATGATAATTTAAAAATTGTTTTTTTTTTCGTTGCTCTATCGGGACAGTAAAAACTATATATTAAATACTTTTACACAGTAATAACAGTGTACGTCCGTTTAGTGTCTGTAGAAATATTAAAAATATCGTAAAAATACGAAATGTGAATAATAAAATGCTAATGGAAATTGCGACGTAACGCAAATGTTGTAAACGACTCGTAAAAGAAGAAGTATTTTATGGCATAAATATTTTGGAAATATATTATTATGTATAATACTTAAGTCGATGAGGAATTTTTGAATATCAAATTATAATATTATGATTTATGATACGTATTAACGCAGTAATAATTAGATTCTAATTGGAAATTTTCAGGGCGCGTTGGAGAGAAAACCGTACGATATTCAATACGCCCAACCCGAGGTTGATGAACGTGTCACTGTTGAGGGACAACAAACCGCCGCCAGGAGCAGCCGGCGAACGTAGAGGTAGCAAATCCAGTACAAAGACCCATTCCCCTTCGAGACAACCAAGCATGGCCTCGTTGAAGCCCCAATCGCCTTCTTTAGGTTAGAAACCTCTATCTCTATCTATATAATGCTTCTTCGTCTACTCCATGGAGATCGTAAAACGCCTCGCCTCGTACGCACAGACACACATAGATACGGTTTACTCGGGTCGTCTCGAACATATAATTATTATTATTATTATTATTATTATTATTATTATTACTTTTAAATACGACTTAAAAAAATATTCCGTGCGAACAGCAAAACTGTATTTTTTTAATAATAATAGTTTTTGCGTTATTTACCGTATGATAATTGATAATTGATAACGTAATTCGATTGTTGGCATTTTGAATGTTCGAGACGAAGACCGTATATGTCCGAGTCGTACGGCCTATACCTAAATCGTATAATATCGTTCGTAATAAATCAACATCAATATACCATTATTAATTAATTATTATTATCATTAGTATATGCCGCCAAAAATGTATTAGATTTACACACGCTGAAAACAAATAATTATATAAAAATTTACACATAGCAGCAATAAATTATGTTAATATTATATTAAAATACGACTTTATAGATCGGTACTCGGTACACATTATTAAATGGCAGGAAATTCAATGTAGCCAAATAATACAATGTTATGTAGGAAACAAACAATTACGTTTTAGGCCGTTATAATTGTTGTTCACAAAATGTATTATTATTATAATTATTATAGCCATCGTTCACGAATCCGTTCCAGATGATATTTTAATATATGGTTTAAGTAATTATAATAAATAAATTATAGAATATTATATTTCATTATTCAATTAAATAAGGGTAATATATGTCCAAAATGAAAGTCCATCCATTAAAATTTTCATAATAATATAATCTTTAAATTAGTTATCTTCAAATAATGTCAAATCTCATTTTCTCGATTAAGAAAAATGCACATTTTAAAATCTTAATTTTCCTGCAAAGTTATCGTAGGTACTCGTAATTAATAGTAAACCGATCGGGACACCTATTTTATATTCATTAATAATAATGCATTGTGGACTAATAAATTTTTATATTAATGTATTTTAATATATACTTTACTATAATAGTTTTTTCAGTCGAGCTCTGGACCTAAACTTAGACGAATTATTTTAATGTTTTTAACATTGATTTTTGACGAATTTTTATCGTCTCTTTCAATTCATACCATAAACTTTCAGAACTATTATCATTATTATTACTACTATCATTACTATTATCATTATCGGTCTAAAACAATGATACTATATTTTCGTGTGGCTCTCCATCGCGAGTTATGCGTGAAGCATTGCAAAACATCACAGTGCCTCAATAATTAGTTTTCATTCGTAAAACACGTCCAGTATAGTAATTTCTCTGTACACTGCTAATATTATTTAAAATAGATTTTATATTATGTTTTATAAAATATACCATGACCATTTAGCACCAGTATTTTTTTTACACCAAAAATATTTTGAATCGTTAAATAAGTAACGTCAATAATAGTTTTCTTCACCAGACTGTAAAGGTTTTACTCTATTTTTTTTATTATTGTCTTAGAAATAATACAATCTTTTATAGTTATCATTATTAATTTTTATTGACTACTATTATTTTTTCACTTGCTGCTACAGTAGATAATAATAAAACATTGCTTTAGTTTTAATACGACAACTATGCGTTTATAAACTTTTATTTTGATTTCTATTTAAAATTAATATAAACATTTGAACATCAATTCATACGCCAGTGTTTTGTCTGAGCCTTGGGTTATAATAATTCGATTTTTTACACGTAATATTGTATCACTAGTTATAATATATTCACACTACACGTTTTGTAAAAAAAAAAAAAAAAAATGATGGTTAGTTATTTTAAACGTATAATTTTAACTACGAGATAAGCTTAGTACAGTTATTATATTTCAAATAAATTGGTAATTAATACAAATCGAATTGTTTCCTGAAAACAATATTTTATTACGTATTTATCTTATTAAAGTAGGTATTATCAAAACGAGCCATTACTCACAATACGATATACGACAAGCTCAAATCGAAATTAATGATTTTATAACAACGAATCGAATGTAATTATTCCGAATGATAAAAATATAAATTTTAAATACTACCAATATTGTAATTCAAAGTAATCATTCTTTCGTAATCATACTTATGGTATTACTTGGAATTTTTTTTATAATAATATAACTCAAGACTTGGTTAAAAACAGTTTAGTATATACGCCTAATTGGAATTTATTTTGAATAAACGTTTAAAATATGACATTTTACTTAACTTATAGCATTAAAATAGTAGATAATGCATGTATATTATGTAACATTTTACACTTACTAATTCTACATTATTTAGAACACAGAATATCCGAAAACATACCATTATTTAATTCTTACGTCATTACAAGCGAACTCGAAACCCATTCGTTTCGGTCGTTTGTAACACATTAACATATTATATTTTTGTAAAATTCAAATAATATTCTTTAAATTTTGATTGAATAATGAACGTTTCTTTTTCCTACGTGATAATTAGGTCGTGGTGTTCGTGGCAACAACAATGGCACGGAAACCGTTAGATCTCCAACGAGTAAAACTCCGATGATCCTTCCAACAGAAGCAAAGACCTCGGTAATAGTGGAATTACAACCCACCGTTTGAATCTACAACCACAATATATTAAAATAATATTTTATTCACAACAGAAGTCATCGTGTGTCACCTCAATCGATGTATTATCGAATGACGGTTTTTTTTTTTTTTTTTTGTTCTTAATGTTTTTGTCTACAATATTTCTAACGCTTTTGGGACCATAATGTTAGTGGTTTATACCATGTACAACGCAAATAATATGTATCAATATACCTGCATATTATAATATTATTATCATATTTAATTATCATAATTATCAATACGATATCAATATAATATTATTATTTATTTCGTTTCAAAATATACCGTTTAATATATATTAACTTATTGTGTACTATATTTTTAAAAACATTATTTTATTACTTGATATACTCACAATGCTTAGTTATGGGATTATGGGGATCTTATCTGCAATATTTTAATATAGTGGAGATTACTTTATATAAATATGTTTATCATTAAATAATAAATATATACTTTTAATAATTTTATGCTATATACGTTTTAAATTAATGGAGTAACTATATATATATATATATAATATAAGTCTTAGAATCACAAACATTTTCATTTACGCGTGAAATTAGTATATGTACACATTTTTTATTAAATATTTAATTATATTATAGGTATAGGTAGTATATTTTTTATTTATAAGACGTATCATCCATCAATTAACAATGTATAGAAAATAATTTAATTTCGTTTGAGTAAACTATGTGAATATTTTATTAAATATTTTTAAAATAGATTTAAGTGCGTTTAATATAAATATTTTATTCTTAATTTAATAATATTATAATATGTAAATGTAAGTAATATTAAATTATTATATAGATTATACGTTGCTATTATTAAAAATATAAGTACATAAAATATATATGATTATGATAATAGTTTAAGTTTTAGAATATATTACACACATATTATTTAGTTTAGAAAAAGAACACTTCTGAAGGACAATATGGAAAACCATTATTTTTAACCGTTTACAGGGATCTAAAGTAAGATTAAAGACTCAAGAAAACAGAGGGAAGGTTTTCTTGAGTCTAGAATTACTATAGAACTTGTAAGCGTAAATTATTAATAAAAATATCGGTTTTTCATTATTTTTTTTCAATTTTGTATAATTATTAGGTCTTCGTACCACATATTCTTATAAAATTATGTCTTTTTATCTTATATATATATATAATATTATGATATTTGTCTTTATATTTTTCATTTTATTTATAAATTACTTATTAAAAAAATGCTGCTCAATAAATTTAGGTGTTTAAAGAGCTGGCATTTAATAATATAGGTAACTACCTATATATTTGTTTCACCTTATAGTTTTTACTTTTTGTAATTAATATTATTAGCTAGTATACCTTAGTACTTAATTTATACTTAAAATATTAGTAATTCATTTTACGTGTGCAATACAAAAATAACTTTCAAAATATCGTTTTACACATTCAAATATAATATTATTTATTTATTAATAATGTATTTAAAAAAGGTTCAACTCTCACGTTTATATTTTAATATTATATATTTATAATTTTCTTTTTCTTTTTCTTTTTTTACTACTACTAATTTTACTACTAGTGATATTTTTGTAATATTTTTACTACTACATAATATTATTTATCATATTATAATTGTAATCATTCAATTTTATCTAAAACATATGTATTATTAATAAATATCATTATTATTCAATACAATAAAAAAATATTCAAAATGAAATGCTTATTGTGTTTTTAATAATTTAATACGTTAAAAAATGGTATGTATAATATAATAGGAATATCGCATTTCTGCGACCCAATAAATTCCTGTCATTGACTGGGAATAAATTAGGTGTTTTTTTTCATTGAATAATTATTGAATACGAATAAAATTGATTGATCTTTTTATTAATAAACATACACTAAAATTATATTCACATTTTTATTTTTGGCATTTTTTGTAGTTATTACTTTTAATCGTAAGATTTTCGATAAATTACTAAAAACAAAAAAATAATTTATTGCAAATATTATTAACGACGATATGCATAAAATACAAATAAAACATTTTATGAATCTTCTTTTTTTAAAAAAAAAAAAAAATAATAGTAATAAAACATTCAAATATTATATTTTATCGTATAGACATTATATTAAGGAACTTAACGATCAACGGTAAAATTAATAATATTAATTTACATATTTACATTATATTTTACACATTAATAAAAACAAAATGATGTAAAAAGTAAAAAAAAAGTTTCGTTCAATAATAATTAAAATATTTCTTGATGTAAGAACTTAAATATAATTTTTTGTGCTCATGATTTTAAAATAGTACCATAATTATAAGTAGATGGATGATCTATATTTTTAGTCTCCAGTCGCCTGATATCACTTTGATACACATCATTTGAGTATTCAAATTTATGTTTTCTTTTCAAATATAGCCATCTAAAATGAGATAATATTTATATTAACTTTAATCAAATTTTATTTCTACTCTGATAAATGTAATCCTTTCTTCGATAATATTTAATTTAGTTAATTATTAATAATTTAATAATATAATTACAAAAACAATGCAGTAGATGGGACATTGAATACGAAAGTGATAATATAGAATGCAGCAGGAAATATATTCAATGTAGCTTCGTATACACCATTATACAAAAGACCAAAAAACATTGCAGAGATAATTTCTGCAATTCCATATATGGCTGCAATTTGACCTAATATTTAAATAAAATATTATCATTAAAATTATAAATTATCCATTAAATATATTATAAGAATTAAGAAATTTAAATAATATTATTTATTTATCGCGTCATTATGTATCCAAATGTAAATTCATATTATATTGTAATCATCATATATATCTTATATTATTATATAAGAATCTGTCTATAAAATGTGAATTTATTAAAATAGGGAAACTTGTTTTGTATAAACTTCATGTTACTTTAATTTACACAATTAATAAATATAAATAATTAATTTGAATTCAATTAAATAGTCCATTTAAATATTTAAATTATTAATTTTATTATTAATGAGTAATCTTACTAATTTCAGTATTCGGAACTGATTTGGTCATTAATGATTTGATGGATATGTTTTCTGTAGACGCTAAGATGTTCACCAAAGGTCCTAAAAGGTAAAATAATATTATATTACCACTAACTGGTGTCTGGTTTTATCACGCTATATCAAAATTGAAAATTGTAAAAAGTTTTTGTTTCTTTTTCATTAACATTGTATTGAATAACTGATTTAATGAAAAATGAAAATTATTTTAACAAAATAATATGGTGTGCATTTACCTAAATAGAATAGGAACTCATTGTACGCAAAGACGTAGAACAAAGCAGCTACTGCTTGATTTATTGTTGATAACATTCCAATTATTTCTTCTGAAAGTTTCAATTGTTTACCAAAAACAAATATTGCAAAGAGAAGCCCTATAATAAAAATAATATACATTCAAAAGGCAATCATCAGTCGCACTATTAATATTATTAATGTTGTTATCATAACAAACCTATTATATGCATTGACAGTTCGTAAGTTGAAAATATACTATATTTAACTTCGTTCCAGTTGAATCGAACACGTGTATATAAATAACCTACTGTACGAAAGCCTAAATTGAAAGACGAATAATATTATTAATCTAGTTATTATTTACGTCAAATATATTATAGAATAAATAAAATATTTTATATTATAGACTTTGATTCGTATACATAATAATATTATGATATTATTATGTTATTCGAATTCTAAAATCTTGACAATAATAATATTATTAATAATATTAATGCATGCGTAGGTAATATTATTTATTATATTGAATTTATATTCTTTTAAAATCCCCGATAACTTCAATGAACACATTAAAATATACTTTTTCGTGTACCTAATTTTATTAACGTTTAATTTATATTTCTAAATTAATTACACATTTCAAATAGTGACACACAACTATGCACAGCAATGTAAGGATAGCGAACGCTATTATATTATATTCCACTAACAACTAACGTTAACATACTACTTAATACTTACACATACTAACCATTTGTTATGCCAGAACACGTTACCAGTATGATCAACAAGATGATAATTCTTCGTCTTTGATCGTTTGGCCGTTCTTTAAATGTCGTATTCAACGATTGATATATATGTTTCATGTTGAAAAATTCTGAGACCTGCGTTCTAAACGATTTTTCAATATCCAAATCAGCTGTGACCGGAGTAACATCTTTGATGAACAATAATCCATAGACTAAACCTATTACGAGTAATAGGGTAGATATACCGTATGCTCCATAAAATCCTAATCTGTTATAGACTATGCCAGACAACGACGTCCCTATTGCCATCGATAAAGCCATAACGACATTTACTCCACCGACTCTCAATGTCCGGTGTTTAGTCTGAAATTAACGAAAACTTTAAATAAAGTAAATATTTTGTTATTTTCAATATATTATCATGGTATTCGTTCTGAGTAGTTGGTTCAGAATAAAGTATTTGAAAATTACTTGAACACGACAAGTAGGTATTAGAGTAACGTGGTATCTTAGGTTACGAACCGAAGTAGCATCGCCGATGTAGCTGTAAGCTGTCATGGTCATCATGGTCTGTCCACCGGTCAGTGCTATCGGTATGGTCTCAACGATGCCGGCAACCTCCATGGGCAGTTGATAAAAGTAGTAGACGCACAACATTTGCCCCAAGTTTCGGACCAATTCGCCGTACAGCGGTAACATCATGAACGGCAATCGCTTTCGGGTCCGGTCGCTCCAGGCTCCTACCATCAGTACTAGCAGGCACGGCAACAGGTTCTGCGCACACGTTTGCCACATCATCATGCTGGCCACCAATTTTTGTACCTCGATCTCGTCACCAGCATACTCGTCTTTGGTTTTGGTCTCTAGCGCCATGCACGTTTCGTTCCCAAGTCGAAGATTCACCTTGCACGCTTTCTGGAGGTTCAAGTTGGAGACGGTTAATGTAATCAACGTGAACGCACACATGTAACACGCGATCATCGGCTCGATGGTGATGGCACTCCAATACCGTCGATATTCCGTTTTAGGGATGGCCACAGTCATGTTTTTGAGAACGACACTCGAAAATCTCCGAGACAACACAGAACCAAATAGCTATAACTAAATATGTCAAATATTGTGTTTAATAATTAAATATTTGTATTTGACTAAGTTATCAATTCACAATGATATGATGGCCTTGGAACTAACTAGCTTTGTTATAAAATTATTGAATATGATACAGGATGTTATTACTCGTAATAAAAAATTTATATAATAATCTTATTAGCTTGCACCTACGTTTAATTTAGGTATTTTAGGTACGAGTATACTAGTTAGGTACGAATAATATATTCATTTTTCTCTCAAATAGTCGTTATATAATTTATATTTTTTCATTAAAATGTATTATGATAATAAAGATTCGTTGGAAATCTTATATGTAAAAAATCATTTTTCTTAAATTCAAACTTGTTATTGAAATGGAAGGTCATTATTAAATTTATGAAAGAGAACTAGTTTTAATGATTTCATATTAAAATATTGCAATATTAATCATCACTGTTTAAAAAATAGTTTAAAATAAATTAATATTTAATAAATAGTGTCATTAAAAAGCTATTAAATAGAGCTATTTATGTAACTAATAACTGACATTATTAGTGTCGTAGACAAAATATAATTACCCTAAATGATTTACACCATTTTGATCGATATCTAACATCCGCAGTTGAACGAACAGGTTAAAATAAATATCGTTCCAGTATGACGTTATTGACTCGGAAATGACAAATGCATTTTAAAAGTTATATAATAGATAAATACATGACATTTTCACTTAAACAATATTAAGTTGAATTGAATAAATTTAATATTTAAAATATGAAAATGATTGGCAAGATTCAATTAGATGCTGCAAGTTATAATAGTGCAATGTACGAATAATCGATATAGTAGTGAACAATTTGTATAATGTCTAACATAATATTCCCACTTAATGTTTTCTTTAAAGCATCAGATGATTTCGTCATGTGTATGTTTTTTAAATCGTGTAAAATATGAAAGAGCACAGTTCGCGCGAAGTATTATATTTATTATTTATGATAGCTACATTCTTATCTTTATATAATGTGCATATTGCAACCTTATTATGAACCAAGTAAAATAATTGTTATTAAAATATAAGCATTATTCCTATGAAAAATCTCAGCTTTATAATATAATGTAGGTACAACAAATTGTAAATGTTAACCTAATAAAAGTTCCATTAATTAAACTATTAATATTAAATGTATAAATACGAAGTAAAGTTGAAAAATATAATAAATAAAATTAATTCTAACATTAAATAAAAATTGCAAAACTTTTATATGCATTTTTAAATATTGATTTTCAATACGGATCAATGAATAGATAATGATTAATAACAAGATTACATGAACTAGAATTTTGTACAAGACGTGCGACATACAATTTTAATACATAATATTTTTTTTTATAGAAAGGAAATCAGGAATATTTTGATTGCATTGAGTATCAAATAATAGAAATTTTTACAAACTCGATGAAAAAAATATTATAATTACATTATATTTTATTTTCAAAATTATTTTCCTATTTGAAAATATTGTTTTAAATTTAAAATTAAGTAGATAGCTTAGTTGTTGTGTAAGTAAAAATTAAAAACTAAAATTTTACAAATTTGTTATTATTTCTTTTAAATCAAAATTTTACTCGTATTTAAATATTAATACTTAGTGAAACTATTATATAGTTACAGTTAATTCATTATTGTGTGTCTCGAACAAAAAACATTTCTACATTTCCAATAATTATTATACAAATAACAATAATAAATGCAGTAAAAATCAATCAAATTATATTGACCACTCAGAAATAATTAATTATATAATAAATAAAATAATATTTTGAACTTCTATGAATATTATATTATAATAATTATATTTTATTATTTTTATTGTTAAACAATCAATTCGAATGCAAAAAATAATATCATATTGTGATGTAATTTAGTAATTAGAATGTAATCTACATTTAACTATACACTATGAACTTCTTTTATTCTATTATTTATCGTGTTCGTATAATTGCAATGATCTATATATTATTTTTAACAGGTACATCACTTGATAGTTTTAATATTCAATATAATAATATGTTGATAAGGGAAAAATATAAAATAGGTACTTTATAGTTTTAAAATAAATTATCAGACGCGATCCGTTCCTAGTAAAAATAGGGTGGGCCTTGGGTGGGTATACGTATAGTTGTTATTCCATGGTTATAATTAATTATTTCAGATATTTTGAAATAATATTTTATCTATTAGATTATATTTTTAATAATAATTAACAAAATGTATAATGCATTATTCCAAACTATATTGTTATTAGTTTTATTTGTTAGAAAACAAATTAAGTTTGCGTTGTACTGCTGATATTATAATTCATATAATTCTAAATATTTTCAAATTCAGTTATATAATTAATACATAAATTTATTATGTAACGGTTCCAGTGTTTTACTACAAATGTAAAATATATATTTACCCAATAAAATTTTCAATTCTCTAAATTCATTATTTCCGTAGTATTTGAAATTGATTTCGTTAAAATTACAGTTTCCGTGAATTTTTTATCAAATTTTTGTCATTATTTTGGTAGTTTTTCCTAACTTATATGATCAATTTTGAAAAACGCATAAAAATGATCTGAATAAAGTACTAATTAGATAATCATATTATGTTATTCATAGTAAACGGGTCATTCATTTGGTTACAAACACACGATTTTAAAATCATTACATTCTACGCTTCGCTCACAATCTAAAATAGAAATTGTATTGGATAATATTAGATAAAATAATGGTAAAACGATCGTAGAGAGAGGAAAATTTTTTGATGTCCCTTAATTTCGTTGCCGGTAACATAAAATAGTCCTTTCGCCGGCTGCCGGACTAGGTAAAATTGTATATACAATTAAATTAATAAAGTTTGTATTGTTGTACGACATTTCTTGGGGGGAGAGATTTGAGCTACGGCACTAAATAATATTATCTAACACTCAAAACTATAATCTAATCTATTGTAATTGTTTAAAAAATAATAATCAATATAGGTATTATAATTTATTATAATATAATCATATTATAAATACATTATAAATATATACGTTGCATAGTTATAAATTTATAATAATAAGTCGTAGACCAATTATTATTGTTTAATTATAAGAAAATTCTAAGAAATTCTATATTATTATTTATATATTTTTTAATATAAGCGTATATACCATATAAATAGCAAGATAATTATTCAAACTAATTAGTAATTATACGAATAATTTATATTTAATTACGTGCGTTATTTTATAATCTTTTGGATTTAGTTAACGAAAATTAATTACTGATTTGTTTGGCCAAAGTAATATTTTTTTATAATTTTTAATATTTATTCATCGGATATGGGATGTCATGATTCTGTTCTTTGTCAATAAAATGTGGTATATCAATAAAATATTTAATATGTTTCCGGACGACTATAGAAATAATTATTATAAGAAAATTAAATTTTAATTTTAACATTACAAACATAACTTAGGTTAGGTTAGGTAGGTTAATTTTCATCTACCACGTCCTCTAAAATAATCACCAAAAATTAATATATTTATATAATTACGAGTAGTTATGAATTGATATTACTTTAACAAAAATAAAAAAAGGAAATACATATTGAAATATTGAAATTTCACTTATTTATTACCTATGGAATATATATCTAGAATCTATACTCGTCCTATGGGATTTACCCGTACAAGTGTATTATTTTGTATGACGTATGAAAATAATGTATACAATTGAATGAACGGATTTCAAATTCATTTAAAGTTTTAGAATTATTGGGACATAAATTTAAATTATAAGTAATAATAATTATGTAGGTAATATTTTTAGATAGCTACCTACATAATTAAAAAAAAAAAAAAAAATACAAGAAATAGGTATATTAAATAAAACAAAAATTTAACAGAGCTATAGTTGTAAAATTTTTCAATAATTTTATTGATTATTTGTGAAGACACGAAAAAATGTTTATAACATGTGCTAGTAAATTATATATATATACGTATATATATTATAGTTTATAACATTGAAAAATTAAAATTAAATTAATGGTAGTTTATAAACATAATTTTATATACATAGATGTTTCAATCATAAATATACACGTGTCATGGAATATTTTAAATCAGGTTACCTTATAGTAGTCGTCTACTATAAATACAAAATGTTAATTTATAAATAAGTTAAGTTCAAGACCTATGAAATATTAGAATAGGTAAATAATATAGATAATAAATTAATATTAACAAAATGCCTATTATTACTATTGAATAAAACAATTCACCATAGTAAATTTCTATAAAATTTTCTTAATTAGGTAATTTACGAAAATAAAAACGTATACTTATTTATGACATGCGTAATAGATCATTATTTCAAAATTATTCACAATAATTGATAAAATAAAAAAATACAAATTAATAATTACTATTCTAAAAGTAAATATATACCTATTTAAATTTAATAAAAAAACATGAGCAATGTTATATTTCTATACTAGAAGTTAATATCCGTCATATCTTTAACCACAGGGAAAGAGAGAAAGGAGACTACTTCAGTTTGTATATTTCCTTTTAGAATTTATATAATGTAACTCAATGTAACGTCATAAAATAATTTAATTGATCTTGGGATTGGGATTGGGATTGGCGGAAAATATTCTCAATATAAATAAATATATAATTTTTATAAAATTTAAAATAATTGTTATTGAGTTACTCAAACTATTCCGGCGGCTTGTGTCGACTGACAAAAATCTAAATAACACAATTATAATTGACTTTAAATCCTACATCAGTTCTCCCAACTATCATGCATAATGAGGTCACTTGGTAAAATTTATTTGTCTGCACAAAATTAAAGATATCGTAATACAAGGTGTAAGTAGAACAAATTACTCTATATTGAACTAGTAATAAATGACATCATAATATTTTATCACATTTCATTAGAAGTAAAAAATTGTAAAAACATTTTTTTTTTTTTTTTTTTTTTTTTGTAGCAATTCTCAGTTCTTATAACAAAATAAAATATTTCTTATTTCTCTAAATAATAGAATACATTTAATGAATATATACATAGAAATAAGTTTTTCAGTAGTATCACTACTACTTAAAATTAGTAATAATTATTTAGGTAAGCAAAATCTCGTATACAATATATTAGACAATTTAAAATATTTAACAATATTTCATACATATAAATGATTGATTACAATATTATTTTACAAAATAATATAGAAATGATATATAAATAACATTGAATGCTACCTATATGAATTTTAAACGTGAAATTTTAAAAATAATAAAAATATATTAAAAGAAGAATTTGTTTGCCATAACATGCATGACATATCAAAAAAATGTTAATTAAATATAAAACTAAACTTAAAAGTTTTTTTTGTCATTTATATAAAAAAAAAAAAAGGAAATAATTTAACACAATGGTGTTATAATCGTAATACTATATAATGATATTTATCTGTGTTGTTTAATAATAATAATAATAAATTATAGTTCATATAGGTGCAAACATAATATTAAATTAATAAATTGATTGATTTGATCTCATTAAGATTTGGAATTAATATCTGTAAAAATTTTATTTATTATAAATTTATAATTATAAAATATAATAAATTACAATTGTTCTTTTCTTAATTTAATAGTTATTATATTCATAGCTAAAAAATTGTATACATTGTAACTAACTACATACAAAATCATAATATTGGACTAATTTAATTATTCGTAAACCGCACACGTAGGTATATTTTTGTTGTTTAAACTGTACGTATATTCAACATCATCGATAATAACAGTATAATAATTTAAAATCAATATACCTAGAGCCCAAGTTAATACTGTTAAAACCCGTATTGTTATAAATCTAGAAAAATAAAAATAACACAAAACATAAAAATAAGAAACTTTTTAATTTTGAGTTTTGCCATTTAAAAATTTAATGAAATAATCTTATTGCTTTTTATTATAAAATAGTATAAACATTTATAATTTACCTTGCATTTCTTCACATTTACTGTTTTCATCTTTTTTCCTGTGTTCATCTTTTTTTGACTTTTTACTTTCTTTGTACATCCAACTTTTAAAACAAAACAATATCAAATATTAGAGAAAATGACAATAAAAATATGTCTCAATTTTAATTTCATAACATTAAAGGTAAATTATGAATTTAGTTCGAGAATTTATTTTAGTTTACAAATTATTAGTAAACTATAAATATATGTATATATTATATAAAATTTCCAATTTATTAGTCTACTATTTGATTAGTATAATTAAATCATTTTAATATTTAATAATTGGGGAACTTACAAATATATTATTGTGGCGGGTATAGCTAAAATAGATCCTATTAAACTGTATGCTCCAGGGAGTGTGTTCACCGTATATTTATATATCACACTGTACATTGGACCAAATACAATTGGAACTAGCGACTCTACGATACCATAGATAGCAGTTACTTGTCCTAAAACAATAATTGTTTAAATATAATAAACGCAAATAAACCTGATACAATATTATTGTAGTTCAAACCCAGTTCGTCAGGTCCAACAATTTTTGACATTATCGATCTTGCCGTTATGAATATCGTGCCACCCATTATATCAATTAGCGGTCCTAAAATAAAAATAATATTTAAAATTCAACAGTTTAATTTCTAAAGGTTTGAATCATTTTTTTATTAGGTACATATACGAAGTTTTGAATTTACGAGTTGTAACCATTGTCTTTCTTACAGGTATATTCCATAATTACAATTAATTCGTTTCCTACATGGAATTATATTTAAATATAATTACCCAAATAATATACCCATTCGACTGTTGCAAAAGCGTAAAATATTCCAGCAACAACTTTTCCGGCACACGCCATTACACCAATTAAACCATCATCGATTTGAAGCAAGTGACTAAATAAACCGATACATAGTGCTGTCCCTAAAATGTTCATATATTGTCAATTATAATTGTAATGAAAATAATAATCAG
The DNA here is from genome assembly GCA_021307375.1 of Tetraneura akinire. Lineage (NCBI taxonomy): Eukaryota > Metazoa > Arthropoda > Insecta > Hemiptera > Aphididae > Tetraneura > Tetraneura akinire. Next base: position 4,181,870 of record JAIUCT010000017.1, on the reverse strand, counting down.
AAATGTATTAAATTTACGTTAATTCCATTCCTTTTTTCAAATATACATTAAAGGACCAAAACAGACAAGAGAGTATATAATTTTCAAATATTTTTTAATATTTCTATAATTTTCGTTGTTTCAATAAAAAAATAATATATTTTATAAGATTACCTGTTATATTAGTGATCATAGTATAGGTCATATATATACTGAAATCAACTTCGTTCCAATTGAAACGAACACGTGTGTTCAAATATGATACTGAAAGATCTCCTAAATAAATTATTTAAAAAAATTTAATTTCTTTTTACAATAAATTATATATTATTATTCATTTTATAATATTTCTTTCTAGTTGATGTAAAAATAATTAAAAATAGGGTGAAAAATAAATATTTGCAAACCATTTAACGGCCCCATGATTAAAAACGCAATACACATTAGCATGATGATTCTGAGTTTCCGATTATATGGACCGTCTTTGAATGTGACATTAAATGCTTCTTTAATGTGTTTCAAGTCAAAAAATCCATTAAATATACCATCATTTTTCTTTGAAGTCTTATTCCTCGGTTCGCCCGATGGTACTTCCTTAATGCACGTCACACCGTAAAGAATACCGAATATGTACATAATTGCAGACGTATTGTACACGCCATAGAAACCAAGCTCTCGAAATGAAATGCCGGATAATGCTGTACCCAAAGCCATACCAATTGTAGACAATAAATTAACTAAACCGATCCGCAGGGTTTTCAATTCTTCCTAAAACAATCGTCATATGTTAAAACGATATTTTTATTAACAATATTAATATACATTCATAATAAAATTATTATTATTAGTCGGAAGTCGGAAGTAGGAACATTATATTATTTGCACTCTAGGCGCTCATAGTATTTACAGTTTGATATATTGTAAAAGTGGAGGAAGGACGCTGTTATATATTTTAACGGAACATAATATTTTTAGACACTACCATCCCATCCATAATTACTTGCCTAAATTAAGTTACAGAAGTTACTAATAAATTTCCTAGTACTTACTATAAATCTTATTTATATTTATATTGTAGTTCATGGTAGAAAATATTCAAATAATAAAAATATTGTACTAACATTTATATCATTCCATCGTAGGTTATACAAACCACAAATTCCAATAAACGCCTACTGAATTCAACATATTATATGATATCCACGAGGAATGCTTTATTATGGTCATTTCAGATAGAGGAATGGTCAACTGAAAAATGTGGAGGGATGACATCTTTTGCTACTCTCTCCCGTAACGACTGTTTAAGATAGACCCAAAATCAAAATGCATACAAATCGTTGGACTTGTTTGACCCTGCATTTACATTATTATGGTACGATCATTGGACTAACCTTAGTGACGTCTCCGATGTAGCTAAATACCGCATTAAGCAACACCATTCTACCGCCGGCCAGGGACGTGGGTACGGCATCCATGATGCCCACGACTTCCATCGGCAGATCGTAAAAGTAATATACGCATGCCAACAGTCCAATCACGTGTACCAGCTCACTGACCATAGAAAGAATCATGCACGGAACTCTCTTCCGGTTGCGGTCACTCCACGAGCCCATGAATATGGCCAAAATGCATGGAAGGCTGCTCTGGATGATTAACTGCCAGGTGAGCATGTTAGTCATCAATTGTTGAGTGACCACCTCGTATTCGTGAATGGTTGAATTCGATTTATGGTCAGTCGGATTTTCTAACGCGGAACAAATATCGTCACTCAACTGTAGATTAACTTTGCATGCTTTTTGGAGACTTAAATTTTGCGTGGCCAACAGCATCAATGTCCGCGCCATGATGAAACAGCATACAAACGGTTCCACGTGAATACTGCCCAATATGTATTTGATCCGAGACCAGACGTTCGTTGCTTTCCATTTTTCTTGGGTTTTCTCCTCCGGAACATCCACTGAAGGTTCAGCCATTTCCACGAAAATCAACTAATTCTATCAATCATTCGGACGAAAACAACGTTTATGAAACAATTTGATTTTCTGAAATTTACAATACGGTCAAATTTATCAACATTAATGCAATTCATTATGATAAATTTGCTTGAATAAAATTAGGTTTCTATACTATTGAATTGCGGCAAGGTTTTGAAGAATACATTATTTTTTAAATTTATTTTAAATACAAAAATTTTAATTTATATTATATATTTTAAGTTTTACATATTTTTCTTTTAAATAAATTACAATAATATTTATACATTTTTTTTCAATATTCATTATTACTTCTTCCAATTTTTTTCATTTTTTGATGAATAATTGGATTACCTGTGGTATTAATTTGTTCAATTGTTTCTACTGTAATCTTAATTCTTTCTTCTAATCTATTAAATTTAACAATTATATTTTCAAATGTTATCATATATTAATGCATTGAATCTAATTATTTGTTTTGTAATTCTATTATTGAATATCTATGAACTATGATTATAGGTTAAAACAAGGTCAGTCCAAAAAAGTATGAGCGATAAACCAGTATATCGACGTATATTTTTATGTAGTATTGGAGTCACCAAATTTTCGCTTAGAACTCTAGTAGGTATTTATTTTACAATAAGTCAATTTTGTTCTTGAAAATCTCAAAAAAAGTTGAAATTAAAAAAGTACAACCAATTCTAACTATAAAATTAGATATATAAGTTATAGTCATATTTTTTATTTTATTTTTTTTATAACGTCATATGTTTGATTTACTGTCTAAAACATTACTTGCTATTTCTTAAAAAAAACCTGTTGACTGGAGTTACCTATTTTTGGCTTAACGAGGAAATATTATTATTTAATCTTTTAATTTTTTTTTATTATCATTAATAATTTAAATATTTTTTGTAAAAAAAAAAAATACTTTAAATTCTTTATACTATCTAAGAGTTGGTATTTTTCACCAATTTCGGTATAAATTGTTGCCTTTAAAATATAATACTTATTAGGTATTTTTCTTTTTTGTTTGGAGCCCAAAATAAATAATTATTACGTTATTGTACTTTTAAAATATATTTTAAATACAAAGCTTTTAATTTATAATATGTGTTTTAATTCTTACATATTTTTTTTTTAATATATTATATAATAATATTAATAATTTATTAATTAATTTATAAATAATTATTTACCGTAACATTTAATCTACCGCTAACATTGTCCTTGGTTGTTATGATTCATTGATATATTGATTGAGTTCGTTGTGATTTGTGTTGGATTGTTCTTATATTTTATTTATTATTTTTGATGCATAATATTTATGTAATAGCCAATAGGTACACATAATAATATTTATTATAATTTCGAAAAAATCAATAATAAAATTAATGATGTTAGTCTTACTAACATTGTTATTAAAGTAGATTTATTGATTATAATATAAAAAAAAAATGTATTTCTCTTTTTTATTTATATGTCGTTTAGACTTGTGCCTTGTTCGGCCACCATATACCAACAACTCACCTCATCGTTTTTCCCCAACTCATTCCCCTCTTCTGAATTAATAATTTTTATATTCGTTTGGATTCACGGGTGTGTTGGCGGTAATTAGAAATAGGCAGGTATTCATTTATTATATTTTTATATCAACATAATTAAAATATCGATTATGAAATTATTCATCTGCACGTTTGATAACAAACAAAATACACATTGGCATAAAACGTATATGTTATATTACTACAGTGTACTTCGAATGATGATTAGTAAACAATATTTTTATGATTTTTTAGGGAAAAAAAAGGAAGGTAAATATATTTCATGTGTTATCTCCATACGAATTAAATAGTTCTATAATTTTTATTTTTATATCGATAACTGAGAATGAAGATAAAATTACATAACATTCCTAATATTATATCTACAAGGCGTGTCAATGCATTTTCCCATGTCAATAACCTAAATTATTTTAAATATTATATACTATATTTTATTTCATTTATAACCAATTCTGTAAACTATAATATTGTTGTGTGAACGAAGTATATTGTGCATTTTATTAATTAGAACTTTAAATGTAATTTTCATATTTTCAACAATATTTAAACTATATTAGAAAAAATTAATTAAAAATTAAATTCTCAATTTTCTTTACGACCATTTTAAAATAATCGTGTACGGTGTACATAACTTAAATCAACAGTATACTGAATGTAAAATAATGTATAGGTAGCATGTTTATTATAATTTTAGACTGATCTACTGATATTAAAACACAAGTAATTTGTATAATTTATTGCAAATATCGAAGAAAAAGTAAAAATTAAAAATTATTTGAAAACTTTAATTTCAATTACAAATATAACTAACAATTTTTCATTATAATATAATTAATATTTATTATACAAATTTAACATAATAAATTTTGAACAATATAAATATAACTAATTGTTAGGTAGGTATATTTAACCAAAATTTACCTAATTTACCTAATTAACCTATTTAGGTAGATATACCTATAAATATTAGGCATATTTATGTTCCTAGAATTAATTGTTATTATATAACGTCATAGTGTATTTTAATTAATTCACTACCTAGTACGCACCTTGTTTAATGATCAATAACCATATTGAGTACATTGGACTAGGTATGAGTTTACGCTAAGTCACGCCGTGTATTTAGAACTTGAAATTTGTCGATGAAATTTAATAAATAATTTTAAATTTAACAAATTAACAAATTAACAAATTAACAAATTAAAAGAGATTTATTATGAATACAGATTTATGTGCACATGTAGGCACTTCAGTATCTATATGACCATTAAATAATAATGCGTACTTGTTTGCATTTCCTATACAATAACGCTATTATCGCTAAACATATAATCGGTTGCACAAAACGTATAGAAATAATATGATATGATAAGTTCAATAAGGTTAAATGTCTTTTTTTATATAATACATATCAGATTATACTGGTCATTTATAATTCCAAGGTTTTGTAAAATAATAAATTTACTAATAACTTGATAAGGATAAGGATATGTTTTTAAACTGTTTAAAAATATTATTCTAATAAATTATTATAACAGAAACACCTTTTTTTTTAAATTTTGTTTTTACAATATCACCAGGATAAATTTGTTTGATAAATTTTAAATATAGAGTATAGGTAGCTGTAATTTGATTAAATTAAATTTCTCTTTTCTATTTTGAATTATAAATGTATAACAGATAAAAAAAAACAAAAAAAAAAAACATTTATATTAAAAAATGTGATCATTTGCTTATTGGTAAGTTTTCTTTGCATGTTTTATAGTATTTACCTGTATTATAATTTGAACTTTAAAATATATTTTACACAGGTACTAGGTACAAAATGTATTAAAGTTTTTAATTTTCATACAAATTTTTATTATAATATATTGTAAACATATAAATAATAATTTTATGATAATATAACTAGTATAACGCCTTATATGCTCGTATTACAATATTATTATCAATGTATTATAAAATTAACATGTCTAAAGTCGACATCTATTGAACTATTTTAATAGTTATTATTAATTATGAATAATACACACACCTTGCATGTTTAAGTTCAATATTCATTACATAAGAAATTTATAAAAGTAAACTATTAACCAAAACAAGATATTAGTCATATTCATTATATTATATTCACTATTAAATAATATTAAAAGGAACAAATCATTAGTGAATTAGCAAATAATCATTTTCATTTGATAAGCATAACAATGCCAATTATACCTATATAATATTATATTTATTAAAAATTGATAATAAATTATTACACATATTTTTCTAGACCATATTTGTTATTGTTATTAAAAAATAAATTGAATTTGATAAATATGATAATAATTATTATGAATATAACGTATAACACATTTTTATTCTTATTATATTATAAAATTTAATTAAAGTGTCCAATATTTGAATACCTTTAATTCTATAAATCCATATCAGGTACTTAATATATTATTCAAAATTTAAAACTGAATGATTGAACTTCTAAACAAAGTGAAAAATATAGGTATGTGGTTAAAAATGATATTGTATACTCATTTTTTTAGATTTTGAGCGAAGTGAAAAATGTATTAGTTTTACAATGACGTTTATCTTTTTTTTATGTGTGAAGACACTTTTCTATCGAAAATCATTTTTTTTTTTTATATTAGGATATATATATATATATAAGACTTTTACGAATGGCATATAATTTTGATTAAAAAATGGTGTAATTGGTACTTTATTTTGTTGGTCATTTTTCGAATTAGGTAGGTACTCAAAAAGTCAAAATTGAAAAGAAGAAAGAACCAAAAAATGATGAAAATATAGAATTTTTCACAAAAACTGAATTTTTAACGAAATCGATTTCAATATTTTACGATAACTCGGGTAATTTTGAGCTTAAAAATTGAGAATTTTATTGGATATATTTTAAATACGTGATAATTTTGGAACCGTTACATTGCAATGATGATTTATCATTGCATTCAAATTTTAATTAAAATTCAATACTCTTCACTTTAGACCTGTATCCCTTCCACAGAAGTATCGTCTCTTCTTTTTATTACTTGTATATATGAAATTATTCTTAAATATTAAAAGTAATTGATTACTACAAATAGTGTAAGTTTTTGGTAAATATTTGATTCTAATTGTTATTTTTTTTAAATATATTTAATTAATTTATATTTTTCAAATGTTTTTTTTAACGAGCACCTATGAAAAACTATTTAAATTTTGTTTATTTATAATAAAATATATTAAAATTTAATATTAAAATAAAATAATTAATATTAAAATTGTCATTAATCTGTATAATTCAAGGAAATTATATATTTGACTTTTGTTATAATAATAAAATAAAAAAAAAAAAAAATTATTTTTCGAGTATATTAATATAGGTAGGTATTTTAAAAGTACGTAATATCTACATATTTTAATATTTATGAATATATGGTTTAAAATGTATATTGTAACTATAATACAATACGATGTACATTCATCGCCATTATCTGAACTACATGAAGTATGTGCCTGAACAATTTGTTTTTATTTTATATTGTCAATGTGAATTATAATGTATGATAAATAAAATATACGCATGATATATATTTTTAAAAATATAAGTAGAATGTATTTAAATAAAAACTGTAAATATAAAAATTGTTGAAATTCATATTCAAAATATAATATTTAATCTCTACCTATTTTCTTTGTCTTCTCCAGCAATAGATTTTTCTTTGAGTCCTTGTTTATTTATTCGGTACATCCACCTGTAATTCACACATTACACTATAAAGAATGTAGGACAATAATATTTAAAATTAATTTTAAATATACGTATTTATAATGATGATTATTATTGTTGTATCTTAGAAGTTTTTATCGAATGAATTTTTTTTTTTTTTTAATTATGTCATTAAGTATACATTGTTTGTAATTAACAATTTATTAAGTGTGAATAGTTTCTTAATTTTAATTAGTTTATTACCAATATAAAAATATGGAAGGAATAAGCATTATTGAACCAATCACATAGAATGCTCCTGGAAACTTGTCCACAGTGACCCTGTATATTAAACTGTACAAGGGCTTATACACAACAGGCACCATTGTATCAACGACTGCTACTATGGATAAAACTTGACCTTAAATTAATAAATAAATTTTTTAAACAAATATTTTATTAATTAATGTTATGATAGTGCTTGTGTTTACCAAGTTCAGCGCGGGGTACAATTTTGGAGAGGATTGATTTTACTACAATATATGAAGAACCACTCATTAAATCAACTACGGCGCCTAAATGAATTTAAAAAAATAATATTGGAAATTATTTAAATTATTTTTATTATAATTAATATACAACCGTAATAACTTTTTATTAAACGATAATGTTTCAACATACAAATATATAGATGTAATACATCTAACTATAACATTTAATTATACAGTTTTATTACACGTTTTTTTTTTCAAATGTATTTATCATATAATTATTGATAAACTGACAACTACCATTTATACTGAAATCAAATGAGCAAAATAACGTGTCCACACAATAGAACATTTCGAGCGGGGTGCGATGGAAAAAACTACCTACTAGAATACAACCGCCATCTATTATTTGTAATAGATATTATATATTGAAAAATATCAGTCCGTGATTTAAATATAAAATTGTTATAATAGTTTATTACTAGATAGCGCTAGGGTTTAGTAGGTAGTTTTCTTTTGTTTTTTGCCCCGTATTCTACTCGATATGTTCCATTTAGTAGTCAGACCCCTTCATCATCCTGACTGTACGTTACCGGTCCAGGATAACTTAGTCCGTGATTTTTATGTTATGAAATAAACAATGTTACAATAAAAAATTGATGCAAATAGGAATAACTAAATACAATTTCTATCAATTTTTATGAAAGGATAGGTTTTATAAAATATATCACTAAATTTATGAATATCTATATTACTTATGGATACCTTATTAGTTATTATCTCATTCCATATTTTCCTATTTTAAGCAACTATACGACCAATAAATTAACATACATTAAGCTAATTTAATATCATATTTAAACTCAACGTTGTCAAAATTCATATTCCTATATCGTTATTAAACAATTAATTATATTAAGTTTCGTGAATGATATACTAAAATTTAATTATTTTCCAAATTTGAAATAAAAAGTGTATTCCTTTTTCTTTTTCTAACTATTTATTAAACCTCCTATCTGTCGTATATTGCGTCTTGCAAACGAAGACTCCACATTTTATTATCCAAGATTATCATTTTACTTGATCTCTGTTTTTCTTATTCGTTTTCTCCCTAGTTATTAGTTTATACGAGGGTAGGCTGAAAAGTAATGCACATATGCTTGTAGAACACGAACGAAATAACCTAGTAGTGTTCGTATTTTTTTTATGTATACATTAGCTTTTTTATTGTTTTTATTTATCTTTTTTTTTTTTTTTTGCCTCGGCCTGTGTAGATATAAAAAAAAATAATAATAAAATATATACTTGCCAATATAAAGAAAGTTTTCAGTAGGTGCAAACGCATATATTAATCCCGCTAATACTTTACTAAGACTAGCAATTACTCCGATCAATGCATCATCCACTTGGTACATATGACTTAAAACTCCTATTGCGAATATAACACCTAATACAAAATTATTTTTGTTATCAATATGAATATTGGTACGACCAATCAATATTTTGTTCTTACCCATAATGTTTACCATGAATAGGAATGTAGAAAATTTACTATAGTCCATTTCATTCCAATTGAAGCGCACTCGTGTGTACAAGTAACCAACTGAAACTTCTCCTAAAATTTAAAAGTAAGAGATATTAAAAACATTGAATTAATTTTTATATTTTATTTCTATTATTATATGTGCTTTTACAGTGAATTAAATACAAAACGAAAAGATAACAGTGTTAAGTAATAATATTTTTAAATTAACCTTCCAATGGGCCTTGTACAACGATGATTGTAAGCATCAGCATCATTAGTTGAATCCATCTTTGTCGTGGACCTTTTCTGAATGTTACATGAAACGCTTCTTTGATGTGTCTTAAATTAAAAAAATCATTTATAAGATGTATACAAGACTTTGGTACCTGTGTGGTTTTTTTCCCCTGAAATAACTGTGGATGTTCATTAATACGAACGAAACCGTAGATAAATGCGATCAAATACAGTGTTGTAGAGATATAGTATACTCCGTAAAATCCTAATTTTTGAAACAATACACCGGAAAGTGCTGCACCGATAGGCCATGCTGAACCAAAGAACAAGTTCATTAGACCTACTCTAAGTGTTCGATTTTTCATCTAAAAACACAAACACTGAAATTTATTCACATGTTATACGATAATTTGTATAAAAATTAAAAAATTTCCTTTATTGTTTATTCATAACTTTAAATTATTTGTTTATTATAGCATATAAAAAATGAATTTTGTTTTTTTGATAAAATTATATTATTTTGGAACTCATAATCTTTCAGTTGTTCACCGTCATTAATTTAATTACTTAATTAATTTGATACATTCCAGAAAAATTTCATATTTTTAAAATTTAAATATTCATTATTTTTATTCGCATGGATAACATAATTTATTTAATTCATAAAAACTATAAAACTTATGATATCCTATTATTTGACACTTACAGAGCTTATGTCACCTATGTAGGAAAACGCGGACATGTACAAAACGGTAAGTCCTCCGGCTACGGACGTCGGTATCGATTCTACTAAACCAGCTATCTCCATCTTGAGTTCATTAAAATAGAACACACATAATAAAAGACCAATGTTCCTTAACAGTTCGCCAAAAACGGGAATAAGCATAAACGGTTTACGTTTTCGGTATCGATCACTCCACGACCCGATAAATATGACTAAAATACACGGTATACTGCTTTGTATGATCGTTTGCCAAATAAGCATATCACTGACTAATTGTTGAACTTGTACTTCTTCATTAGCGTAAAACGTCATGTTCTTGTTTTCTAGTCCATAACAAATATCGTCGTTCATTTGCAGATTTACTCGACAGGCTTTTTGTAAATTTAAATTTTGTGTTGTTAAACTCGACATCACAGACGATACTTGAAAAAACGCCAGCAGTGGTTCCACAGTGATGTTACGAAAAACAAATTTGATTTTCGAACAACATCCCATTTCTTTCCAACCGTCATCAACGTCATCGTGATTGTCATCCGGAATACAATCGCCTTCTTTTTCTTCTTTTATTTCCATGTTTAATTAATAAATAAAAACTCTGAAAATATTAAATATACTGTATTCAATTGTTCAGAACTAAAATATAATTTATAAACTTATAACATAATAATATACTACTATTAAAATAATGTAATTTAATTTAAAGCTAATATTAATGTTTATAACCTCTTAATAATTATTATAAGTGCACCATACGAGTCATTTTAAATGATACTTATAAGCAGGGCTTAAAAACGTTATTTAAAACGTTATAATTATAACGTTTAAAACGAAAAAACATGATTAAACGTAATCGATAAACGAAAAACAAAAAACATATCGAAAAACAAAACATATCATTAAACATAAAAAAGGCATCAATAAACAATAATCAATTATCATTAACGTAATAATATTATTGCGTTTTATGCTTATGATGGAAAAATATATTTTGATATAAAAAAAATTATATATATAAATAAAATTATTTCGTTTCCATTTCCCAAGTTAGACACTATATTTAAAATTAATTTCTTAGAATTTTTATACATTATAATTTTTATTTTCAGTCTTTCAAAGTTATGTTTAGATTTTATTTCCAAAAATTCAATCGTTGATCGTGGGTTATCTTGTAATAATATAATAATGACCAGAATGGACACATAATAAAATGTGTTGTTTTCAGTATAGTGTATAAATAATTTATATTTATAACTCTTATTGTTGTAATTTACTAGTATTTATAATTTATGTTGTATTATCATTTTCAATAAGTATATTTACTTTGTTGTTGTACATGATTTTATTATGTCAGATTATCAGCACTTTAACGCTCAAACGTGTTTGTGACTTTGCGAGTTTCGTGTGCTGTACTGCAGTAGTGTAACGAGTAAGTGATGAGTGTAATCGTTATTTGTACATCTGTAGATTGTAGAGTGTATCGCGTAAACGTGTGATTCCTGATTTCAATTTTTACATATTAATACTTATTTTACAAATTTACAATTTAAAAAAGTGATAATTGACTGGATAGGTATGGGTAGAACAAGTACTAATCCTGTACAACGGATGTACTTTGTGTACAATTTAGACAAAAACGAAAGCACATGCAAAATAATTAATTGTCCCAATCCTATACGTAGTGGACGTCATGACGGGAATTTAGAGACACACGTTATTTATATTTTACACAAATAAATAATATGTGAATGTAATATTTAATTGAAACAAAACTAAAAATTAATATATTAATTATACATTAAACAGTGAACCAAAAAAATAAATAACGAAATATTAATAACGTTAATCATTAACTTTGAATAACGTTTAAATTCTATATAACGTTTTAACGTAAAAATTAAATAACGTTTAAATTCTATTAACGTTTTAACGTAAAAATTTAATAACGTTTAAATTTTATATAACGTTAAACGCAAATTTTTTTCCTGATTTAAGCCCTGCTTATAAGTAATTTTAATGACTACATATAACATTTACTCCAACTTAGGAATGTACGGTAATTTGTCCATAACTCAAAAACATTCACATCCAAGATCAAAAGATGTCAAAAAAAATTCACTTTTGAAAAATAACCAAAATAAAATATTAAAAAAAAATTTAAGAAAACTTAAAATCCAAAAAATTAAAAAATATTTTAAAATTATAAAAAAATAATAAAAATAAAAAAGAAGAGCTGATACTCCTGCCGCAGGGATGTAGGTGTGCAAATCATAGTATTTATTTTAATTAGAATTTGAATGAAATGATAAACCATTGCATTCGAAAAACAGTTCTTAGCGAAGTTCAGTCAGATAATGTAGGAATTGATTAAAATTTTGACATTTTTTATGAAATATTTTTACGCAAAATTTTATCATATATATATTACATTAATGAACACCCTAAGTTGAAGTGTAGAGTGTAGTGGTGCCGACTCGTATACTGTATACTCTCAAAGAGTAACTCTCTAACACGATAAGAAATCGAACTATGCAAACAATTTTCTTGAAGTTTCTAGACAGACTCCAATTACAACTGGCCTTCTCTAAGAGTTTGACCCGATGTACAATATCCACCTTGACTATCATTAAAAGATTACTGGTCAGTGGTCACTCACATATTTTGGGATAATTTCTGATCTGATCACAGTAGCAACCTATCCGGGAACGTTTCCGACCATAATCGCTACTTTCTCTCTCATCCTAGTTGTCTTTTTTCTTTGATCTATTTTCTATCGCCTTGCATACTGCCGTGAATATTTTAATGATGATAATAATAATAACAATAACAATAATGATAATAATAATAATAATATTAATATTAATAACAATAATAATCATTATAATAATAATCAAATATGTATTGGGAAATTTAAATTAAATTATATAAACCAATAATTATATTTATAATTACTGTGATAACAAAACATAATAATATTATTATGTTTGTGAGCCCATTATATAAACATGCACATATTATATAATATATTAGTATTTATAATTTTATTGTTTATTATAAATTTATAATACGAATATAGTATATTTAAAATTGTTTTATTTAATTTTTCAATTAATTCCATTATATAAAATTTAATTTAATTTATTTCTATTATTAAGAGAACGTATCTCTGATCTCTCACATTTGTTACCATAAGCTACTAGAACTTAAATTTAACTTGAAGGTTGGATACCTACTTATTATTAAATTTAAAAAATAAATAATATTTTTGAATTTTTTCATCAGTGTTTGTAAAAGTAAATTGATGTCATCTATAATTTGATAAATGTAAATCATAAACGACACAATATTTACGTTTAAAATATTATATAACTCATGAGAAATATTGAAGAATAAATAAATAATAGGTGAATGTTTATACTAAAGTAATCTATTATTAAAAGTAAATATACTTTATGAATTTTAATAATAATTCTTAACCTAATTATAATAAATATCCGTATTAATAAAAACGTTAGGTAAATATTATTATTGAATAATTATAAAAAAACAAAATAATTATTGCTTACTTACTCCTTAAACTCTACTTTTATACTACTAATATATCACAAATAGAAAATGTATATGTCAACAATAAACTAAAGTGAACAATTCTAACAGACTTTCACGGTATATGAAATACCTCAACTAACTATCGTATTAAATTCAATATTTTATTAAACTGGCACAAATAATATCATAATGTTTGTAGTAAACGTTTTAACTAAATGTGAGAATAACATATTAATAAGGAATTATTTTACAAATTACCTATCTAATCATTTTTTGTTATCATCCGAATAAAACAAAACATTAATATACTAAGAAATAATCTTACATAATTTATTATAATTGGATGTTTATATTGTTTTTCCATATTTAATTATTATTATTATTATTATTATTATTATTATTGAAAAGGTAGTATTAACATTATTATCTTTGGTATATTATTATATCTAATATAAACAATTGTAATATAATCGTATTTTATATAATAGTATATTTTTTCTGTTTAATGAGCTCCAAGTCCCCGGCCGCCACACTTCTGAATTTCGAATTAAAAATAGCGTCATTCGTTTGTGAAGGTTTGTGTTTTTTGTCCCGTCGTTTGTGTTCATCCCATTCGGGAGATCTTGAACTTTCAAAATGTAGGGGGGTTGGAGACATGTTTAGCTCCCACTTCGGAATATCGAATTAAAAATAGTGTCATTCGTTTGTGCTTTTTGTCCCGTCGTTTGTACTTATCCCGTTCTAGAAAATATATCGCATTTTCAAAGTGAAGGAGGAATTATAGGAACATAATTAATATAGGTACGCGTCATTCATTGGTATTACGTGAAGTTAATGGTTTCACACACGAAAAACGGAATAATTAAAACATGTTTATCGATATGGACTTGGATTTGTAACAATGTCCAAAATTATACTACAATAAATTATAGTTTATAAATCATTTTTGCACTTTGAAAATATAATTAAGTAATAAACTAATAACTGTTTAAGTATAATTAATATTAATATAATATATTATAAAAATATTATTTATATATGTATTGCTTGGTTCTGGATAAACCATACTCCAAGGCCGTAACTAAGAAAAATTTTCTGGGGGGGTCCAATTTTAGATTTTGAACGAAGCGAAAAATGTTTTAGTTTTTCAATAATGTGTACTTTTTTATTAATGTCTAAAGATACTTTTTTTACCCGAAATAATGCTAAGATTTTCACGAATAGCATATGTTTCCAGTTGGAAAATGGATGTAATTGGTACTTTATTTAGGACATTTTTTTAATTTCTCAAAATTGACCATATGCGGTAGAAAACGAAGGAAAAAGGACATTTTTCACGAAAACTTAAATTTCAACGAATTCGATTTCAATATTAATTTAAAGATAACTTATGCAATTTTGAAATTAGAGACGTGAAAATTGTATTGGGTGTTCACTGTTCACATAGAAACTATATATATGTGGTAAAATTTTTGAACGTTACGTTAATAATTTTTCTACAAAATATTATTAACGTTACGTTAATAATTTTTCTACAAAATATTATTAGATTTTCTCCGTTGACATAAAATACAAGTATACTAAAATATAATTCCTTTTATTTTATAATATAACATTTAATAATAATAATAAAACTACTATTAGGATAGTTATTTTTTATTAATTTATTTAATATTAGAAAATATAGATTTTGGAAAAATTCCGGGGGGAATCGGACCTCTGGACCCACCTCCTCCCACCGTTACGGCCTTGATTCATAGTATTTTTAGCTTCTAATTAGTGTACCTGTATACCTAAGCTGATGACATGTTGTGATTTAATCAATGGTCTAAATATTTTTATTTTTCTCTCCAATTATTCGACGTGTTTTCGTTGTATACATTTTTTATAGTCTTCTTTCATTGTACACCGTATAAATGTATAATGACTATAGATCAATCATCAGATTGATTTTCAATTTCTTTTTCAAAAATATTGGGACAAAATTTATAAATACCGTCTATTTTTAGAAATTATCCCCATCAATATATATTTTTTTTCACTTTTAAGCGATACAACATGAAAGCTTAGTTTGTTCAAAAAAACATTCATTTATGATAGGTGTCCACTTATTACATGTTAATGTATAATACAAACAATAATAATTTTTTTAATTTGTACGTTTATAATCTTTTTTGATTTGATCAAATATATTATGATTCCATTCTATAGGTAAAAGAGTAATATTAAATTTTAAAATCGTTTAATAATAATTATTTAGTATTTGTTTGGTTGTTTGTATTTCATTTTCAGATATTTCTCATATTGGTCTACATTATATGATTTTTCCAAGTTAATTGTAAATTTATTTTCGTTCTCATAAGTTCATATTAAATTCAGCATCGGTCTATACGGTTTTTTATTTCTGTTTAAATCAGCCACTTTATATCCATTTTGTAAAACTATTGTATAAATGTAATAATTATAATATAATATAATAATATGTAATTATTTTGTATTAATTAATTAAGATCTTTTTATATGGAAAACCAACTACCTATCATCTGACGGGCCTTGAAAATAATTATCTTTAAAAAGCACAAACTAATAGTTAAAACACGGTCTTCGTGTTGAAAAAAGTTAGTTACCTATATGGCTATATTTGTATTCTATCAGGTTATTTATTTATTATTCTATAATATATAGCACATATTATTTTTATACAATTTAAACAATAATATTTGTAAACATTTTATTGACATGGTTATTAATTTGAGTAGGTACGACTAAATTTAATTAAAAATCGAATTACCTATATGAAACTATGTTTACATATAAAATATAATATTTAATTGATAAATAAGTTATTAAAATTTAATTTTTAGCAAATTTTAATTTCATAATAATTATTTATTTTTATATTAGACCGTATCTATACATTCATGAAACATCTAAAAAAATTTACAACAAGCTATAAAGTGGTAAAATATTAAATAATATTAAAATATTAATTATTGTTTAATTCTGTAAAATTGACATCAACTAAAATAGGTAATTCATATTACTATATCATACTAATTACCTTTATTAAGTACTATATATCATATTATTTATGTAATATTGGCTAGGTATTAATTTATATGTATGAAATTAATTTTGTCATCCCCTTATTTTCTTTAAATACAAATATAGAATACATGATATTAGAATTGACTATATCGAATTAAAAAAAGTTTGAAGATAACGGTTCTAAATTGATTTAATTTAAACAATTATATAATTTCAAATTTTAGTAGGCCATCAATTATAAAATAAATACGAAAATTAAAAAGTCTATTGAGATCACTCGTCCTCTCTTTACTTATCAATATAGATATTAAATTAATAATAAATACAAAATTATAACCTTCAATCAATTTGTTTATTTAAAATAAAATGATTTATCATTGTTTTTAATTTTATATTAGATACCACTCAACTATCTTACTACAAGGTTACATAGTTCTCATAATATTTTTTCTTTTCTAAATATATACAATTTAAAAATAATTATTCATGTATAGTACTCGTATACATAAAATATGTGTTATAACAGATTGTAAAAAACAAATATAAGTATACACAGGTATTCAACTTAATAGCTAGGGTAATATAAAATTATTATATCATGTTCCTTTTTAAAATTATTTAAATAATAAATAAATAAATAAATAAATAAATTAATAATAATTATAAATAATAGGTACTTCATACTTATGTTCTAATTGTTCTATAAGTGATATTAATTAATATTAAACTATTACAAATACAATTAAAAATAAAACAATTAATAATTTAAATAAAAAATATTAAAAATCTATATTTTAATAAAATTACATAAAATATGATGTATTATACAACTATTATGTTCAGTACCTAATGAATTAATTATAATTTATGAGCATATTTAAAATACCAATGAACTTCCTATAATACTATTTAACTAAATAAATATAATTATTGATTTTACGTTACAAATTAAATTATATATAAATTAATTACCTATTTCTTTATAATTAGGTTCCCAATAATTTAAGATTACAACCTAGTAACAATTGGATTCAATAAATCAAATAAATAAATATTCAATATATAAATAAATACACTATAAAATTTATTAATATTATATTAGATAACATAAAAAAAACAATAACAAATTATATACCTACCTACTTAAAATATACTTTTGAATAATAATAATCGTAATAAGAAATTTATTGTACAATGTTGACAAATTAATTTTTTATGTATTAATCAGATTGAAATGACAGATTTTGAAATCCGTTATTTTCTGACGTTTCACACAATTTAGGAATATTCGTATTATCATTTGTTAAATTAGTATTAGTGATTGACTGTTGTGCTTCAAGTAATTTCTTGTTATTTTGAAGGGCTTCTCTTTCTTTGTTCCCTTTATACATCCACCTATATTGCAAATTATTAATTATAACATAAAATAACACCCATACTTTAGAACTATAACTATATACTCGTAATAGAAATTTTTAAGATAATTATTAATTATAAATTCACATATTAATTTTATTTCCATTTGCTAATCACGTCAATTAATTTTATAAAGATTTATTCACAATATATTAAGGATCATGTTAAACTAAGATACTTACAAAAATATAAAGATTGCTGGTACAGTTAAACCACCACCTAGTAGAAAATAAGCTCCTGGAAATGTTCTCATTGTTGCTTTATAGAATGCACTGTACATTGGTGCATATATCATAGGGACAAATGCTTCACAAACTCCTACCACAGCGCTTACTTGACCTTTAAAATTAAAGTAAATAATAAATTTTTAATAATAAATATTCGTAATATTTAGATAAATGTTAAAAATATATTGTATAAATTACCAAGTTCGTTTGGAGTTACTAATTTAGTAAATATAGACCTGGTTGCAATAGACCCAGCTCCATGAATTATTTCCACAACTGAACCTGGATAACATTAATATATATTATTTAGTTTTATACACTTAAAATATATTATATAATAATATACATAACATACAGATAATAGACACTAAACATACCTAAATAAAATATAAACTCATTAGGTGCGAATGCAAATACAAAACTACCGATGACTTTACTAATACACGCCATCACAGCAATCAACGCATCGTCAATTTGCAATTTATGACTAAAAATCCATAGTGATATCGATGTGCCTATAACATATTTTTTAATCGTGGTTTTATAGAAAATAAAATTAAACTTGTTACGTAGTAAAATTGTTAAATAAAAATTTATAACTCACCAACAAAACCGGTTACCATTGTAAATGTAGAAAACATACTGTAATTGACTTCATCCCAGTTAAATCTTATCCTGGTCGATAAATACATAACTGACATTTCGCCTTAAATTATATGAACGATTAATTTTTAATTTGTCCTATTATTAAAATTATAATTTTAGTTTTTCAAATTTGTATTTTTTAGCATAAATGCATTTTACTGACCTGTCATAGGACCCATAATTATCATGAGAACTAGCATCATCATTATGATTCGTAGTCTTCTGTTATCATCGCCTTTTTTAAAAGTCACGCCAAATGCATTTCTAATATGTTGAAAGTTGAAAAAATTTTTCATGTCTTTACATAATGACTGTTTTGTGTAACATGGCGTACTTTCATGGGAATCGACAGGTGCATCATTCCTTGGAGGATTTTTAATATACAATATACCGTAGATTATGCCCATTAGATACATTGTGGCACATATCGAGTATATGCCGTAAAACCCAAGTTTTTGATACATAATCCCGGACAAGGCAATGCCGAATGATATGCCTATAGTTAAAGACAAATTTAACACTCCTATTCTGAGAGTTCTCATTTTCACCTGAAACACACGATGATTATTATGTGTATTTTTTAGGGTTGTCATAGATAACCATTTATAAATATTTTATATTACTAACCGTGGTTACATCTGCAATGTACGTGAATACAGCTAGAAACATAATCATCCAACCGCCGGTAAGGGACGAAGGCAAGGATTCGACCAGACCAGCCACTTCCATCGGTAGTTCATAAAAATAGTATACACAAATCAACAAACCGAGAACACGTACGAGTTCTCCTATAATCGGCAATAGCAAAACTGGTTTCCTTTTGCCGGTCCTGTCGCTCCAAGATCCGATGAAAATTACAAATATACTTGGTATAGTGTGTTGTATTACCGACTGCCATATTGTCATGTCGGTAACCAATTCTTGAACTCTCGCCTCTTCGGCCTGGGTGTAATTCGCTTTGATACGTTTTTCTAAAGCTGTGCAAATTACATCGCTCATATTTAAATTCACTCTGCATGATTTCTGCAGATTGAGATTTTGTGTCGTCAAGTTTCCTAGTACACTGGATACGATGAAAAATGCCAGTAGTGGTTCAACTGTTATATTTTTAATAATATATCTTATCTTAGACTTGCGATTTAATTTTTGCCATTTTTCGTGTTCCTCGTCCACTTGTTCCTTCATAATCGCTTCGTCATTGTCCGATTGAATTGTGTGCTTCATAATGGATACTGTTACTTAATCCAGTTTGAAACGAACATTTTTCTATTCCTAAAAAAAAAAATATTTTGATATTTAAATTCTTATAGACGTAACGTCATTAGTTAAATATATTTGGTTAAGTTTGGTGTACATATTTTCTTGTCACTAGCGTATATATGAAGGAGCAAATATGAGAAATAACTCCTCCTTGACCATTTTTTATAACTTACTTTTTTTCTTACTGATATGAGCATTCCCCCTTTCTACACTACGAGCAAATTAATTTTTTCCAATGCACATCCATTATATTCAAAATCCTACATACCTACGCCATTGCCAGTTCCGTATTAACCATTAGACTTGGTAACGGTAAGAACTTGCCTACACGCGCCGCATTTTGGAGGGCGTCGAAAAATTAATATAAAATTGCAAATTAGAACGATTTTTATAAAACATTATTGTAATATGAAAAAAAAAAAAATTAAATATATATCATGATATTATTGTATCTTGTCTTGTATACCAGTGCTCCATGTGTTTAACAAATTTCACCTTGCATACACTTTTCAACATTATACTTCACACTATTTTACACTATGTAAAACAATAATTATCTAGTATATAATTATTTTTATACACTTATGGATTTATAAATAATCAATAATCATAATCACTAATCAGTATATTATGTTACTCATGAGCATATTATTTTAGAGTTGTAATACATAGGGAGCTTTAGCCTCAAAAATTTTTTTTTCTAAATAAAATTGAGGACTTTGGATTATTTTTTAAAATGTTTTATTACTACAACAGAATTAAAGCTACTTGTATTAATACTAAATATTAATACTTACCTACATTATTAAATTTATTTGTATTAATACTGCTTCTGATACTTTACAACTTTATGTACACGTACTGTACATAAAATAATAAGAAAATAACTTACAAAATGTTTTCACCATTAAAATTGATTAGATTTACCACAATCTACATGTTAACACATGCATTATAAATGTTTGGGCACATATAACGAGTAAAATTTAGCATATAATATCATTTTATCTTAAATATGTATTACATGATATATTGATATTTTTAAATATAATATTTTACAGTTAAAAATATATAATTAATTTCCGGGTTACCTAATAATAATAATAGGTATTTAAAACTAAATTCGTATCAAAAACTAAATTACATTGTAGTTGAAAATTTAAATTTTTTTACCGAATCACATTTTATTTGAGGCAGGGGTGCTAAATAGACACTCTGGGAGGCCAATTTTTCTTAACCCACTCAAATACACCCATGATGTTACATAATCTTTATATTCAGAGGCCCAGATAGGGACTCCAGGAAAATGTTTGCCTACAGGCACAAAGTATCTAAATACGGCAATAGACTACTGCACAAAAATGGCTTATATTATAATATACCTAATGTAGTATTGTCATTAATGAGTGAATTTTTGTAATGTCATACATATTATATAGCTATTAATTATATAAAAATAAGATAATGACAAGATAATTATAAAATAATAATTTTAATTTGTTAAATAATGTAATATTATTGGTAATATTTAAGTATTAATATGTATATTATATTTAAAGTAGTTCAAATATTTATCATAAGTGCATAACCAACCACCAATTAATTTCTAATGTAATGAGTTCTAATGTAAAAAACTAAAAAGTTAACTGGGACATAGTACCTAAGACTACAAAAAAATTACCTATAAATCTATAATATATTATAATTTTTATTACAAAACATTTTATATTCGATAAACATAGGTATTAGGTACATATAATAACAATAAAACAGAACAGTAATTCTACGTATGTACAAATATTGCGTTAAATGGGAAAATAAAGAAAAACATAATATTTTATTGTTATAACCATGGAATTCAAATAGAATAGCATACCTACTTGGTGCAAATTCTAATAATAATTGTAATTAATTTTATTATGTTCTAGGAACTGCATGACTGCATGAATACAAATAAATATGCATAACCAAGGTTATCAGATTTTCAATTCAATAAAAATAATGGGATTTCACTGTAAAAATTAGTTATAAAAAATAAAATAACTATTTTATAAAATGTACCTATTAGTCACTCTCTCAATTTTTTCACCACGGTGTTAAATTTTAACATTAATTTTAAAACACTTTTAGACTTTTGAACGTACCTATAAAACGAATAATTATTATTATATTTTCATCAAATTCTTAAGCGATACCAATAATTATTCAACTCTATTCAACATGTAATAATGAAATAACATATTAATTTAAAGCGCTTATTTAATAATAAAATAATATAATATTTATATTATATATTAATTATTGAATATTTTAATATTCTGTTAAATCTAAGTCAATTGTATTATAATATACTCGTATATATTATGTATATGTAGTTGTGTGCGTGTGGTAGTAACTAGCCTCAAACTCATTGTCAACAGTTATTATGAAATATCCACTTTAAAATAAATTACCCAGCCTTTTATAATTGAATAAATAATATAATTTTTTATTAGAAAATCAATTATTTGTTGAATAAAAACGAGATAATTAAATAACATGTGCTTTATGAATAATATTTTATGTGTATAAAAAAATATAATAATATAATATATAATATTGTAAATTATTATATAAAAATTTTATTTGAATAAGTAATTATGAGTATTATGATATTATAATATTATATTTAAATGAGTAATAAATTTATACCAATCATAACATAATTATGGAACTAAATTTTATTCCAATTCAAATTTTGAATTTATTATTTTACTCACTGCATAAAATGTATTATCATAAGTTTACCAATTATTAAATTAATAAGTAAGATTAATTAAGTATAAAATTTTTAGGCATTAGTATTGTTAATACACATGAAAATAATCAAAAAGAAAAAAAATTGATATATAGTCAAAATAATAGATTTGAAGTTTTAATTAGGAATGTATGTTTTTAAAATAATGTGATGATATTCACATTCAATATTCTAATCTATGTCTATGATAATTAATAATAATAATAATAAATTATAAAAAGAAACAACGAATTAAAAAAATATAAATTAAATGAAATTTTGTAATAAAATTAAATAATAACTCAAACATACTTAGTATAATATTCTTAAAATTGGGTATAATATTATCCTTACCTCGTAATGTTTTTATGTTCAGTTCATCGTGGTATTATATTCTATTATAAACATAAAAAAAAACCCATCACTCAAATTTAAATATTCAAATTTATTTAAAATTACGTATAATTCTCAAAATATTATTAAAATTATTATTTACCTATATATTATTATAAATATATTTTGATTTTTAAATTAATATTACAATCACATGTTATTTTATTACGTTATCACACTAATGTTACAAAAGTTTATCTAATTTTTAATTTTAATTATAAATAGAAATGAACGTTATTTTTTATTACAACAAATAAAAATAAACCATATTCTTTAATAAAAAATTCTTTTTAAAATAATCTTCCTATTTGGACGTTCTTATACAAACTGTAGTTATAAATATGAACAGTAATATGCATAATAGTAATTTAAAAATAATTATAGTCAATTAATGTTTGGTATTGTATTCTAACTAATTATTAGCCTCTAATCTGACTAATAATTCAATAGATTGCATTATTTAAGTATTAATTTTGATAGGTATATTCCGATTCCATTAAATAACTTTATCTTTATTTATATCATAAATAATGTTAATAAGCCTATAAATATCCATATAAATATTTTATCATAAAAACCGTATTATGTACCGATGTATAAGGTACAATGTATCTATTTTATAAGATTTTCTATGGTATAATCTGATAATTTATTGTTCAAATATGTCAGTGAGACACCATGTAATACTTATTTCTAGCACATCAACGTGAATACGTACATGTGGGGCAACAAATTCAGATTATCAAAAAACAGATTTTCACAATGATAATCATATCATTATTGAATGTCCATGAAATTGTAATAATTAAATTAAAAGTTATCATTATCACTGAAATTAGTAGGTACTAGGTTGAATAAAATTTTAAATGCAAGGTTTCTAACGTTATATAAACATTATAATAAAACAAAATATGTAAATTAAAAAAAAAAAAAAATTGTAGTAGTCATAGGTATGTTATTTATTTAATATTGCCAAAAAATAATACAATATTGATAAATGTTAGATTAATAATTTTATCTACTAGACCAAAAAATGATAAAATGTAACGCGGTCATGATTTTATCAAACAAGTTTTTAATAAAAAAATACAAAATATATTATTACGTCAATGAGTATTTTTAATGTCAAAAACCGAAATAGATTGTTCGTAATATTATATAATATTATTAAAATTCACATCCTCTCTTTCGTTCTAAAAAAATATCTAAACGTTGTAAAGTCAAGGGTTTTAGAGGTTGAAGTGCACGGAAACGTGTTTTTCACACCGACACAATAATATTTTATTGCATATTATTAAAAATAGTAGAAAAATGTATTGTAATGATGGAACTATTATAATTAATATATATTAAATTTAATATACTATAAACTATAAAACACGATCTATTTTTTTTTCTGCTGCGGCATATCTATGGTTACCATTGATCAAAAAAAAAAAAAAAAAAAAATAGGTAATTTATTATAAATAATGTAGCCATGTAGGTATCACAACTCATCATAAACTTTTAATAGTCACGTACTTGAATCGTTCAATTATTTCCTTAATAAATGAATATTATACAATTATACTAGATTTGCGATAACCTCCCGCTAGTGGCTACAAACAGACTTTGTTATTGTAAATATATACTCTAAATTATACGAGTATTATTAAATAAATACGTATTTATAAAAAAAAAAAAAACAATAAAAAATTAGTACTTTGTTATTCTCTCGTCGATTTGTCTCAATAATTAGCCAGTGATAATGAATAAAAAAGAAAAAAAGAAGTTGGCTGCGTTCGAAAATAAAACGCGTCTTAAAAAAGTAATGAATTATATATTTACATTCTTTCAAATAAGGATGACATTTTTGGAAAAATATATGATTTTTTTAATTTAGGAAATGTTAACTAAAGAAATGGAGATGGCTGATGGTTGTACGAAAACACTTTCTCAACTTTGGGACAAAAGTCTAAATGAATACGAAAGTATTACAATGCACAAGGAATCAATGGCACGTATATATTATGAATTATGAATTATGAGTTATGAGTCATTGAAAAATAATTACATAACCGATGCATATAAATATAATATATGTATTGTGTAGTGATTTGGCTTATTTTAAAAATCCATATTATGATATTTTATTAAATAACCAATCTTACATAAACTTTTTTAATAATATTATAAACCTATCGACTATAGTATAACATGTATAATAAGTCTTATGGATTACTTTCAAAATTCACTTAGTATATTATATAATAAAAATATATTGAAGGTTACAGGATGAAAATCCATTCTGTATTATATATATAAATAGTTAACCATTTTGAACTTTAACCAGTATCACTATGAATTCGATTGTGATCTGTTATACAAAATGATAAAAAATTGTAATTCTATATAACTAAGTTTAAATGACAAAAGTCAGGAAAACTTATAAAAAAAAATACGAATTTGTGAAAAAGGACCTATTAAAAGATTTTGATTATTCTATGAAATAATATGTAGGTACTTAGTAAAAAAAGTTATTGTCATTTAAATATTTCCACTAGATTATTTAATAATATTATGTTCTTGTAATTTTAATTTGTATGTAGTTAATGATATACCAACGTTTACTGCTGGTGTAATAAAAATTAATAACCGATATATGGTTAAATTTTTACAATAAAATTTAATATAATTTCATGCGATATGAAAAACATGATTTGTTCGATATAACTTGTTAACTTATCGTTGGATATTTAATTAATTGGTAGTTAAACAAAAAATTGGTAATTGTATAAATCATAAAATTTAACATAATTTTATTTATAAGCATGTTATTGCAGTGTAATAAGTTTGATTATATATATATATATATATATATATATATTTGCTAATATTTCCCAAAATTAAAGTAATAAAATAAAAAATATATGAAATACAAGTGCAATTAAAATTATAAATAATATATCATACAATAATTATAATATTTTACTTTTTGAATGAGTCATACCAAAGAAATACTGAGTACTAAAAAAAATTTATACACCCTTTTTAATATTAATTACAACTTACATGAGTTTTATTTTATTATTAATATAAGATCCGTTTAGGTAATTCTACTCTTTAGTTTTTTCATATTTTTGAATATACTTTAAATATAAGGAAATTTAAACCAAAAACAAACCTTAATAATTGTGATATTTTAAAACATAAAAAAATAATAATAAAAAAAAATCACACATTTATTATTAAATTAATCTAACTATTAATATTTGTGTAGGATTAAAAGAGAGAAAATCTTAATAGGTATAAAAATATAGAAAAATGAACATTATACTAACAGGTACATTTCTAGTACCTAATTAAATTTTAGTCCATTTATCTTGACAAATGATAATATTATAAGTTATTGAGAACAATCAGTATGTGAACAATTCATTGTTTAATTAAATAATATTTAATAATAAATAATTATTGAATTACAAATATACTATTATGTATTTAATAAAATACATTAGATAGGTATGTTTAAAATAAAAATTTGCAATATTTTTATTTTAATAGTCAATTAACTATCAATATAAATTACTAATAATAAAATCAAATAGTGATTATTTTATTTATTAAATGTATTTATATATAAGAGTATGATGGAGTAAATAATACAATTTTTTATGTAGATAAAAAATTCCAAAAGTTAAAAAAATTAATTAGTATAGAAAATATTAATGAACATAACTATAAATTTCAATAATACTCGTATTACCAAAAATTATTATTAATCGTCATAAATAAAAATAAATTTAATCATAGAAGGTACTTAATTTAAGAATTCTGAATATATCTGTTGTACGCAATTATTCGCAGTAAATCTTTTAAATATTCCGTTCCATTATTAAAAAAATCTCAATTTTATTCAATCGCAATGAAGATATTAATGAATTGTTTGCCATTTATAATAATTTGAGTATAAATGTTATATTTACAGTACTATCAACGATTTCTGACCAGACAGATGGAATTTAAGGATAAAGTAATTCAAAAGTTGCTTGACGATTTAAACGAATTTAAAGATATTTGTATTAGAAATTCACGAAATAATTTGGAAATGGTTAACAATACATTAAGTAGATGGTTTTATATTTATAAATTATCATTAATATAATTTATGTTAGGGTATTTTAATTATATTCATATACATTTTATTAGCTATTAATTATTTAATAACAAACATGATATTAATTTATAATAGTAATATTATACTTATGACACTATACCTATGCATTTTATAAATTGCGTGAACACATCCTATGTAATTATAAATAATTTAATTGATTATATTATTAATATTAGAAACAATAACAAATTTATAACATACCTATTACCTATATATTATTAATAAACACAAAGTAAAGTGAAGTAAAGAAATTTTTAATAACATACCTGTAGGTAGTTTAATTATCATTTTTAAATTCTTTTTTAATAACTAAAATATATTCTTTATGAGTTACTTTTCCTTAATTAATATTATCACTTTATTAGTGAATTAAAATCTTCTCTTAATATATTATTATTGATTAATATATTTATAATGATCATAATTTATTATATTCTTTAGATTTATTTAAAAGTAAAATAGAGGATATACACGATCGAAATAAGGTTGAAATCAAAGGAGGTTCACTGACAAATTTGGATGAGCTACAATTAATAAAAAAAGAAAATGACGATTACTGGAAAATACTAAAGTACACTAATAAAACGATACAAATTCAAACACATCAAATGAACGCTAAAATTAAAAATAAGCATATAGAGAATATGGATTTAGAAAAAGGAAGGGTATATTATATTTTTATAATATTATATTTATAAATTTCTAATGTTAAGTATTAACATGAAGAGCTTAAATTTACACTGAAAACTGATTAATTATCAAATCAAAGCAAATTTTATTTTATTTCAAATTTACTATAATATTCTTTATAAAATTGCTGAATACGTCAGTAATTGTTTCATTAACTTTATATTTATAATATAAAAATATCTTTGATTATAAAGAAACTTAAATTATTATTATATATTATTACTCAATATTGTATAATTTTATATTAAATTTCACTAATATCTGCAAATAATGTATCTACGAATATCACAGATAATTTCAATATTATAAGTAGGTATCTCATTTTACCAATTTGTGCAATTTATATTCTATAATAGGTGCCTAATAATCTAGTCATACAGAAAATCATGCTCATTTAATATAAATTATATTATATTATCAACAAAATAATAATTAAGTATGTTGTATGTTAGTTTTATTTTCACACAGATTACATAATATAACAATAATAATTATTATAATAAAGAAAAATGTCTTTATTGTATTTATTGTTTCTTCTTTTTAAGTTCATATTTTAACAATATATGATAATATAATTATTATCAAAATTCTGAAATAAGATATTTAATTCCAAATTCCAATGCAGTTCGAATCAGTTACTGAAAAAGTTCGTCGGAAGAACAGAAAATTTATTAATGATATGAATATTAATTATGTATCTATTTTGAACGAGTATAAAAAAAGAACTGAAAGTTTGATGGAAGATTACTATGTATTAAAAGAAAAAGAAGGAAACGAATTACTGAAGAAATATGACACTGATATTAAAAAATTGTCAGTGAGTGAATTTGCTAAATATACTTAATATTGAATTCATAATATAATTACATTTAATATTAAGAAAATTTATTATTAGAAGAAAATAAAACACGTAAAAGATGATATGAAACAATCCAAATCCACTGTAGAATTATGCGCGTTAATTAAAGAAAAACAAACATTTCAGAATAATTTGAATAAATGTATATTAAAAGTAGCATTTAATTCAAAATGTAGTCAACAATACTTGTCTCTTCTTTGTCAAATTACAAAAGATATGTTTTATAATGTAAGAAATTATAATATTTGTATGTATGATAGGTATATATTTTGTTCTCATAATCAATAAATTAAACATAATATAAAAAATAATTAAACCTATCTATATATATGTTATAATATATGTTTAACTAATATTATTATACAACTGATGATATAATATAGAAAATGAACAGTGATTTGGAGAAAGGTAATAAATTAATTCGAATCATTGGACAATGTCAAAAATTAGAAACATCCAAAGAACAGTCTAACTCATTTTTAAGATCAAACAACAATGATAATAGTCAATGGGTAATATTTTTTAAATTGTTATTTTAAATAAATTCATATATATTTAGGTCTCTATGTATATAAGACATTTTTTTTTATTTATCTATAAGTTAGGTATACTTTTTTTGGCTATAAATTTTTATGATTTAGATTAATATACCTACATAATATTATATAATGAATAATATATTACGTAAAAGCATAAAATCCATAGATTATAGGTCAATGTATAATTGTATTTTTAAAGAATATAAACAATTTGTTACATTTAATTTTAATCTAAAAATAGAATATAATATTTGTATTACCTAATATTAAATTAATGTTAAAACTAAACTTAAACGATTAATAATTAAACATGAAACACATGATGTATGATTACACGAAAAATAAATCTATATCAGATATAGGTACATAATATTATGAATATTGAGTGTAAAATGTGTATCTATATCCTATACCAAATAGGAAGTGTAAATTTAATTTAATTGATAAAAATATGTGTATTGTTTATCATTTTATAAACAAACAATATGCAAATTTTGTTTATAGAATACAGAATAAGAAATATTTTTTTACTATTTTATAGTTTAAAATCAATGAAATACTAGGAAAAATGTCAAATTTTTGGTATCGTGTGAAGCATGTAAAAAATAGTTCAAAAGAAATAGACGATCAGATTGAAAAATTACAAAATGAAATTATCGGACTGAAAAAAGAAATACATTTACTCGTAAATAATAACAAAAATTCATCATAATTTTTAAATATTTAAATTTTTATGAGGCAGAACGAATACATTTTTTTAAGAAACCAAATGTTCGACTAATTGTTACATAAGTAACAATATACATATCACCATATGCATATTTTATAAGCCAATAATTTTGAAATATTTTAATTTTCAGCAATTTTATTGTTATAAATTGTTTATAATTAACTAAAAACATACAAGTTCATACTTGTCTACAACGTAGAAAAATATTAATCTTAAATTGCTTACTATGAAAAATTATTGAACGAGATACATCATTATTACAATATGCCAATATTTATATTTTATGAATAACATAGATATATAAATTTTGAAATTAAAAATTTTGCAAAACATAAATATATGTCTTAAATAAATAAATATAAATACCTATTTAAAAAAAATATCGCTGTCTTATCACAATTTTTACAATAGAACAACTAGAACAACAGTATTATGTATTTACACGTGCATTAGTAATTACCATTTTACATGTTTTATATAGCTATTTCATAAATTATACTGTTAATGTCAAAAATTTAAAAACAATATTTTAAATATCACCAAAACATTTTTATTCTCGTTAAATATATAAAATAGTATTAAAATAATTTTTTAGGAACTTAATCGCAAACAGTTGGAATTTATTGCTCTCGTATAATATGCATAATAACTTGGATGTATCAATTACCAAAATATATAAAAGTGTAAAAAATACTCGGTCGTAAAAATTATCAATTTGAAAACTATACTTGTATTATATACCTAGGTGTAGGTATGAATTACAACTAAAATTACAATTTATTATAATTTGAAATAATCAAATTATCTACATAATAATTCACAATCGCCTATGTTAATGTGTATTTACTGATATATGTATAGGAGGTATATTATATTATATATTCAGGAAACTACGTTTAAACTTATATTCATATTACTTTAGAATGCTATTGATATTATAAACTAAACTTATATTTTGTACAGTATAAATGTCAATAGAGTAATAATTTATTCTATTGCATAAGTATTATACGATACCTAAATAGTATTTCTTATATTAAGGTTATTATTCAAAATAATATTTTTGGGATTAGAAATTTGAAAAAGTTCAAAAGTAATATAGTTTATATTATATAATAGTAATAACGTGTTTTCTTTCTTCTTTATGCTTAGAATCAACACTAATGAATAATAATTCTAACACAAATCGTTATTTCTCAACATTTCATATTATGTGTTATACCTATCAATAATTTTTATACCAATATTCCGATTAAAGATTTTAATATATAGTTTAAGTAATATTTATAATAAATTCTAAGAAATCGTTACGCAAAACGAGAACTAATGACTATTTTAACTATTGGCAATAATGTTAGTATGAATCAGAGATTGACGAAAACAATAGTATACTGATTAGTGAATTCAAATCACTTGTATAATACATACATTATAATATATGAATACGTCATAAAAAATGTATATTTACCTACATAAGAGTCAAGATCCACAATATATTTCTACTTTATTTTTTTATTATTTCAATATACAATAATAAAATAATGTTATTGTTCAATTTTTAATGTTTTTAAACACTAGATTATTGATCATTATTGTAATAATTTCATAAAATATAATATGTGAATATTAATTAAATTTATAATAAATTATATGAAAAATATTTAGGTAAAAATTCAATTCGTACGTTTAAATATTAATTATGCTCGTCCTTATTATTGGACACTGCTGGACACTTAGATTATATAATTATATAAAATACATGCTTAAAATATTGTATATTATAGTGTACTCGTAACCTGATTGGTGGAAAAAGGAGGTACTATTCCGTTATACGTAATACATATGAATTTACGTCTAATTAACCAATAATTTAATTAAATCACTGTAAAATTATATTGTTATTATATTTGTTATTGTGTCGTCGTCTATGTAGTAAAACTATATTCATATTAATTTTTAATAACATATCATCATTCAGGTATTAAATAGAAAATTCAAAACGTAATTACACTGCAAACAATAGTAGGCACGATTAAAAAAATATGTTCTATACGGATAGATGAAAATAATATAATTACCTACTACCTGTTTGAATACCTAACGATTATTATTGTTTTTTTTTTTTATAGAGTCAACAAAAATATTTGCTATTAAAAATAAAATATTATGTAATAAACATTTTATTACAAGACAATTTTCTAAATTTACATTTTAAGAGCTATTATTTTATAAAATAAAAATTTGATGTCAGTTATTAATTTTTAACTAAATATTCAAATATTATGAAATACAAAAACTTACCTTAAATGTTTTCAAAATATTAATAAGAAGTTTTTGATGGCAATTATTTAAAAAAAAAAAAAAAAAAAAAACCACACAAATATTTGTATTAATTTTTGTATTTTATGACATGAATCAAAATTAACACTATGTACGATTTGGTGTATTTTCTATAAACTTTTCCTCAATTAGGTCGTCAATAACCAAATTATAATGCATTCATTGAAATGAAATTGTACACATTGTTAATGCGTTAGGATGACTACAGTATAACTACACAATATTGCTCAATGTATCATATTAATGATTACTATGCTCCCTCTTTAAATCCTATTCTATTCATCTTTCAGTTTTAGAAAACAATAATAACAGAATGAAACCAGTTTCAAATCGTATAGTAAAACATAAATGTTAATTTAAAATTACATTTGATATGAACACGATTATCTATTCCAATTAATTAATACATTATTTATTTTCATTAAGCTTATTTTATTATCACAATATTGAGAAAAAACCAACGTGTCATGAGATACATCATCACCTATGCACTGCGCACCTATACACTACGAACAATTTATGTTGCAGAATCACATGTTCCACAGTGTTACGACCTTCACTGAACGTATCGTGTTACTATTAAGTTAACTCCCCACCATTGGTATATTATAAAAAAAAAATTAATTTAAACTAAATTATATGTATTTATAATAAATATCTACATAAATAAATATAAATATCGTACATATTTTCAATCATAAAATAATATGAAAAATGATACTCAGATCTTCAAAAAATAAAATAATAAAATTAACAGTTTCAAAATTTTAACTATAAACTACTGCTTATAATATATTAATTGATAATTTAATTTTTTATGAACATTAGAAAATAAAATTGTATGTTTATAATATTTTCGTAGATTGAGATAAATTTACTTTTCGTTGGCATAATACCTACACCTATTCTATACCTCATATAAATGAAAAATGATATTAATTAGAAAAAATGCAAGTTTAAAAAATGAATTTAATAAAAATATGATAGAAAATAGTGAAAAATCAAATTCATTAACATCATATATGTTATATATTATTTATATCTTATATAAAATATTTAGTTTTGTATTGATATTGTCTACAATCTTAAAATATTAATTACATTTTACATGAATTAGTATTATAGTATTATTATTATTATTATTATTATATTATAGTTTATTATTATTTCTACAGAAAACTATATTTATAATAATTATAAAATATTGCATATTACAAGTAGTATGTTCCAATTTAATAATAGTATGTATAAAAGTAACGATAATTTTATTTTCTATATCGAAGTGTAATATTATATAGTAAATTACGAATCATTTGTACGCGTGCAAATAACTAGTTACAATTAATAATATTATTATTGTATATCAAACGATATTTTGAATATGAGTATTAAGTACATTATATGTTAGGTGACCCAGAGTAATAATTATTCGTATTAAATAAATCTGTAAATTAATGCTATAGGTACATTAAATAGAAAAAAACATGAACAAATTCACCTTTATTAATCGATACAAAATTATAGTTATATTTTATTATTACAATATAATAAATTTATACTATCATGGTATATACTATATAATAATATAAGCTATACATATTATTATTATTATTATTATTATTATTATTATTATTATTATTATTA
>JAIUCT010000017.1:4082039-4147391 GCA_021307375.1 Tetraneura akinire | reverse complement strand
TTATTATTATTATTATTATTATTATTATTATTATTATTATTATTATTCAATAAACACATCCTTATTGTGAAACACAATTGTTAAGACCACTTATATTTTCTGGCTCGGTGGTAACGTAATGATGGTTGACGTAATATTTTAATAGAGTATACCTACACGAAGTTTCTTTTCTTTTCTTTTCCTTTCCTTTCCTTTTTTTTATTTTTAATATAAATTGTACATTCATTATGTCTACGTATGAATTACAAATTGACATCGATTTTTTTTTTTTATTAATTAAATTTAAAATAATTATAATATAACGTACCTATACTGTCAATTAACAAATTAATAAAATATGTAATTATTCGATTTGTCAATATATATTAATACAATATAATAATATCCGTTTTTTAACAGGCACGTATCTATACCTGGATTTTGGGGGGGGGGGGGGGGGGTTTTTTTTTTTATAAATATATCTACATATATCATAAGTTGAATACTCATAAATTTTTATTTTATATACAATTAAAATAAATACACATAAACTATTGTTTACAAACAAACATATATTTAATAAATATAATGTAATTTTTCCACTTTTCTGTTTTCATTGTAACGTAAAATTACTTAATTTACAAAATTATTGCGATATTTCTATTAAAATTAAATTAATTATTGAATTTTGTATAATATTATTATACGGTCCTTGGTCCTTAATAATATTATTCGCCCCTGTCGCCCACTTACATAAGTGCCTGTTTTTTCAAAGAATGACTGGATGCTTGAAATTACACGTATTAGGATGGATGTACCGATGTACGGTTACGATTAAAAAAATTAATCATTCGCATGATAATATTTCTATAATTTACGACAACTAACCAATTTAATTGTTCAAAACCTGAAAGATCCTCGTGAAATATGCAATGATTAAAACTGTTAATTGAAATGACAAGTAATTAGTACCTATTTATTAAAGTTTTACAGTATAAACTAGTATACTATACACGAACACAGAAAGACGACATTTCGTAACAAATGAATTCAATAATTTTTTGTATCTTAAAAATATTATATTATCTACTGTTTATAATAATATATACCAAGGCTTTGCACCCGAATTATTTATTCGGGTTATGGGTTTCAGGTTAGGACCCATTCTCATCGCTTAAGTGAGAAGTCTGGTACTTGGGAGCATGGGTAATTGATTAATTGATGACTGTCGGGGTTTGATAGACTCCATTTTGATCTCCAGTGGTTATCTCCATCGAATTTGTTTTCAATAAGGTCTTTCGCTGTTAAACAGACAGGTTTTCTCGACTTAAGTCTCAAAGTGCGATTCGTGGGTATATCTTTATTTACTGGAAATTTATCATTGAACTTAAGACTATTCTCTCGTCGTAGCTATAAAGCGTCGAATATGAGGTGGATTTATGTTACATAACACCGGGAGCCACTGAGTGGGGGTAGTTTTTACTACACTCGTGATGATACGCATGGTTAAGTTTAGTTGTACATCAATTTTAAAGCAGTGTGCACAGAGGATATGTATGCCATACAGGAGCAGTATATTCTGCAGCTGAGTAAACTAGAGATAGTACGCATGTCCGAAGGGTTTCGGTTGAGGCTCCCTAAGTTGAGCCAGCGAGCTTGTGAATAATATTGCTCCTTGTCCTTATTTTTGCAGCGGTATTTTGTAGATGATTTTTGTACGTAAGTGTTCTATCAAGGGTAAATCCTAGATATTTAGAAGTAGGATATGTTAGTATTTGATTTCCCAATGTAATAGTTAGTTGGTGTTTTGCTAATTTGTTATTTAAATGGAAAGTTGTAACTTCTGTTTTTTGTATGTTTAGTTTAGGGCGCCACTGTTGGAAGTATTTCCGGACTTTTTTTAGATCTTGATTAAGTATGGCTTCATTATTTTCAAGTTTTTCATGTTGTGTAGCTACCGTAATGTCGTCTGTGTATGCAAATTTTCGAGAGATTTCACTCGGTAAATCACTGATGTAAAGGTTGAACAGAGTCGGTGGTAGTACTGATCCCTGGGGAAGTCAGTTGTTTCGTCGAGCTTTAAGAGGCTCCTAAATGGACTTTAAAATATCGATTCGTCAGCATTTCATTTAAAAGTTTATGGAACGTCAGGCATTTGGTAATTTTCAGAAGTTTGAACAATAGACCTTGTCAGAATAAAAATAGATACATTTATACTCTTTACATGTATATTGTGATGCATATTAATAATATTTCAGAGATAACACATAAATTTTTGAATACTGGGTATACACAAATGCTAGTTGAATGCAACAAATTGCCAATTTTATTAAACATAATATACATAAAAAGACGGGCTAATACTTCTGCCGCATGGGATACAGATGTGCGAATCTTAGAATTTAATTTTAATTGAATTTGGATACAATGATAAATCATTGCATTCAAAAAACGAATCTGAGCGAAGTTCAGTCAGATAATGTAGGAATTGATTAAAATTTTGACATTTTTTATGAAACATTTAAAACGCAAAACTTTATCACAATATAGTACATAAATAAACACCCTATAAAATTTTCAAGTCTCTAAAATCAAAATTGGCCGAGTTATCGTCAAATATTGAAATTGAATTCGTGATCCTCTCAGTTTTCATGAAAAATGCCGTTTTTTTTATCGTTTTTTCTATCGCATAGGGTCAATTTTGAAAAATTCAAGAAATGACCTAAATAGAGTACCAACTTAAACCAATTTTCAACTGAAAACCTATACTTTTCGCAAACATCGGAACATTATTTCTGGTCGAAAAAATGTCTTCATACATAAAAATAAGAAAAATTCATATAAATACTTTAAATATTGATTTTACTGAAATTTCAATTTTAATACCTATAAAATAATTGAGCCTGGGGATATTTCTAATATTTTGATATCATGTTAATAAATATGTTAGGATACTTTAGTAAAATTTTCAGACCTTAAAAACCAAAACTTCCAATTTTATCAAATATCATATACCTACATAAAAACGAGAATTTTACAAAATGTTCAAAGTCCTATATTTTCTAGAAAAATTAACGTAAGGGTTCCAAAATTTTGCCACTAATATATAATAATACTATGTGAATACCAAATAAAATTTGAAAGTCACTAACTTCAATATTGCCTGAGTGATCGTGAATATTGAAATCGAATTCGTCGAAATTTCATACGTATATGTTATATTACGTATACCTATATTAGAGGTGGGTCGAACTCAAATATATGATCACGAACAGAACTCGAACCGAAAAATTCAGTTTGACGTCGAACTCGAACTCGAAAAATTCAGTCTGATGTCGAACTCGAACAATTCAGTTTGATGTCGAACTCGAACTCGAACATTTCTGTTTGATAAGAAATGCAATTGCATTTTTTGCTGATAAAAAAAATAGTTGACAAAATAAAAATTGAAAAATAAACTCTGGACACCAAATTTTTCGAAAATATTTGAAGAATTCGAATTTTTTTGGAGTTCGAACTATTATAAAGTTTAAACTAATTATAAAATTTCGAACTATGTTCGAGTTCGGTTCGGTTTTTGGTAACTGAAGTTCGATTTACGAACTCGAACCGAACACTTATAGTTCGGTTCGATTTTTCGAACTTCGAACAGTTCGACCCACCTCTAGTATACGAGGTATATACGTAGGTACTAGGTATGGATTCTAAGATCTTCGTTTGAACTAAAAATATCAACTATTAACGGCTATAAAATAAAATTGAGATTAATGATTTTACTAATATTTTTATACGACGTTAAGTAAAATGTAAATCGAATTCGTCGAAATTTCAGTTTTCGTATGAAATGCCGTTTTTTCGTCATTTTTTGTTGTCTTTTCTACCGCTTATGGTCCATTTTGAGAAATTTGTAAAATGACCCAAATAAACTAACTACATCACAACTACAATACAATACAATACTTTATACAATCGGAAACATAGGTATTCGTGTTTCTTGCTATTCGTGAAAATCGGAGCATTATTTCGGGTAGTAAAAGTATCTTCAAACATAAAAACAAAAAAAACACACATCATTGTAAAACCAATACATTTTTCCTTGCTCTGAATCTAATACATGAAATAAATATTACTTACCTTGCCACAATCATAGTTAGAAAAAAAATTGTCTTGGTAAAATTTATTTTAGAAATATTTTTCAATATTCAAACATAGATATTATTTAGAAAATAAGTCGTACACATAAAATATGACTGAACCCATATTTAGCCGCTTAACTCCCGATATATAGTACATTTATACTCTTTATATCATAAACATTATGTATAATAATTATTTACTTAAAACATTAATTACTTTTGCAAATCAAAAGAAAAAAGACGAATACTCCTGCTGCAGGGACATAGGTGTGCAAATCATAGTGTTTAGTTTTAATTAGAATTTGACTGCAATTATAAACCATTGTATTCAAAAGAACGATTCTGAGCGAAGTTCAGTCAGATATTGTAGGAATTGATTAAAATTTTTTACATTTTATATAAAATATTTAAAACGCAAAATTTCATAACACATATAGGAACATAATAAATACTACTAAATTAGATACACATGTAGGACATAAATGAACATCCTATAAAATTTTCAAGTCTTTAACTTCAAAATTACCGAGTTATCGTGAAATATTGAAATCGAATTTGTGGAAATTTCAGTTTCGTTGAAAAATGCCGTTTTATCCTCATTTTTTGTCGTTTTTTCTACCGCTTAGGGTCAATTTTGAAAAATTCGAAAAATGACCTGAATAAAGTACCAACTACATCCACTTTTGGAAGAAAAATTGTCTTGATAAAATTTATTTTAGAAATATTTTTCAATATTCAAACATAGATATTATTTAGAAAATAAGTCGTACACATAAACTATTACTGAACCCATATTTTGCCCCTTTGCTCCGATATGTAGTACATGTACATTGTACACTCTATATATCATAAACATTATGTATAATAATTATTTACTTAAAACACAAACTACTTTTGTAAATCAAATGAAAAAAAATAACACTTAAATAAATTTAAATATTACGTTTATTAACTATTTAACATATTATAATATATATTTATAATTATATGATACTTATAACAATTAATTCCGGTTTTATATTATATTATTGTACCTATCCATTTATTGTGCCACATAAATTTATACGTTGTCAATATTTTTAATTTTTATTAAGAATACAACGAATTTATATAATATACATTTTTATAATTTATAAGAAAAATATTATATCATAATATTTTTAAATCATACGTGTTTTTGCCATTGTCGAAGCATCTATGTTTATTAAAATCTTGCAATATGAGCATTATGAATTGTGCTGTATTCGGTTTGAAAGTACAGATTCTCGCTCGATTCTTTATGATTTGCCATGTAAAGACCATTTTCGACGTTGACAATATTGGCATGCGGAAAATGTGTCAAATCCATGTTACTATATCCGAATCCAATTACACATTCTGTTTGTATATCCCATTGTACTGCAACATCACTAAATTTCTTCGGTATATCCCCGTCTGTGGTTGTTATTCGTGGTACGGGATATAAACCAACATGAAGCGACGGTTGTACCTGACCATTAGAATTATTATCCAATCCCATACTTATGTATTGTGACTTTTCGATCGGGCAGCAATACATATTTTTCCTATAACGCTTACATAGATTTTTCCAATGATCATCTTCCACGTCTATTAAGTTTATTGGACTAGCTGATACAGTTCCATTTTTGGTATTAAGAGTCATTCTTCTACTTAATATATTCCCATTCATATTAATGATATCTAACCCATTTGCTACATTTCCCCAGTATCCATTAGTACGCATTTCTGGTGGTTGTGTAACATAACCTATTTTAGGCGTATACGAATAATCTAAGACAGTTTGATCCACAAAATACTTGGCTACTCCAGTGTCTAACAATGTATTCATTTGTGGAAACCCGATATCGGCTTTATTTTCTGCTCCATCATAAGTTAGGGTCAAATATCTGTTACACACAAAAGCTAAATTTAAGAATGATCGTGGAACATAATCGAATCCTGCGAATCCATACGGATCTTTAGAATCGTCTAAATCACCATTATCAAGTTTATATTCCATTGACATTGGCTTTTCTGTCTCATCTGTCTTAATACATATACCTCCGTACATGCATTTAACAATTTCTTCATCTTCATCTATAGTCAAATTATTAGTTCCATTCGGTATCATTGTATTAGGACTACTTGTGTATTCCAGTCTTTTATCAATCGATCTAGTACACAAATTAAGACCTTCTTTATGACCAATTAACATATGATCATTTATCGTGACTAACGTTGATATAGGCGAGTTAGTTTCGATTGCTTTCCGTGGACTACGCATGATTACCTTACACTTAACCTCTTTAATATATGCAGCTCTTGGTAACACTTCAAACTCTGACGGAGACATATAGAAAAATGGACGATCCACTGGTAATGACATAAAAGGGGTTGTTAACAAATATTTATCATCAATGTGTTTAATAATTTTCCATGCCACTCCGAACGAAATACATGAATGATTCTTTCTATACACTAATGTATAATCAGACATTTTATCAAATGGTCTACGTATAGTAATGTTATCCGTATTAGTAATGATAGTATCTGGGCATGTATCCCTATTTCCTGTTCCAGGTAATATCGTGCTGGAGCTACCGGTACCATTACTAGATGTAGTGGCTTGTGATTCAACCGTTATATTGGAGACATTGGGATCATTCATATGAACATCTGCCATGTCAAGAGTTTATCTACCAAGACGACTCTTACCGTTGATAACGTAGGTAATAACTTACCGCCTCTGTTTCTTCTTCCTGATCTTGTTGTATTCCGTCTGAAACATAAAACAAAGAATAATAATTATAAATTTAAATTCAATAATAAATAATGAAAATATGAGAATTATGTACCTTAACTTAATATGCTGTAGTATATGATAAGTAATCACCCCAACAGGTTTTCTACGACTAACTCCACCACAATTGCACGCTTAGTATTATACTGGCTTGTTCATCAAATAACTGTAAGATGACGTAATATTTATATCTGGAGTTCCTATGATTAATTATTATCACCCATATAACTGATGTTATATAGGTTATATTTAACCTGAATATACTGTATTAACACTATAAATTTAAT
Organism: Tetraneura akinire; assembly: GCA_021307375.1. Lineage (NCBI taxonomy): Eukaryota > Metazoa > Arthropoda > Insecta > Hemiptera > Aphididae > Tetraneura > Tetraneura akinire. Next base: position 4,140,189 of record JAIUCT010000017.1, on the reverse strand, counting down.
ACAGTTGTATGATGTTAAAGAGGCCCACAACGGGTGTATTATTGATCCATATAGAATAAACAACGATGTTGCAATCAGAGAGATAGAATAATTAAATACATATAAAAAAAAAAAGGCCATATGTTGGCTATATAAATTTTCGCATGACATACCCAGACCTGGGGATTGAAGTAGCTGGATGCTAAATCAACATAATCTACTATTGTGTTTACCGATATAGTAGGGTACACAGTAATAATGACTCATACCAACAAGCAACCTATTCCTTTTTGACAAAGAATATATGGCGCGACATACATTAAAGTATACTCGTATTAGGTGTCTGAGCTCCTAATACGGGCCTCGCTACACTTGTACAATTTTAATTTTAAACTCTGTGCGAAACAAAAAAGGTACTTATTATACAATGATGTAAATCTTATTTTTTGGTTTAGTTAGTATGTAATACTTTGTTACCAACAAATAAAATGATCCAATCACCGTAATTTACAGATTATGTTTTCGGTAGAAAAATTTGTATAGTTGATACTTTATTTAGGTCATTATTCGAATTTCTAACTACCAATAATTTCCCCATTTTTAACTCAGGCAATAATAAACGTAAAAAGATGAAATTTTTATTAAAATAGGTATTAGATATATGTGATAATATTGTGTAATCACTAATCGTCAAGTAAACCTCTATAAAACATAGAACTTTGAATATTTCCTGAAACTCTGCTTTTTTACGGTAATATTTGATGACATTGACTATTTTAAGATTATCGATCTGATATTTTAGAAAAATTCCAAGTCTCCATTTTCTTTTACATTTGTTAAAAATTGATATTTCTAGTGAAATAAATAATCTAAGAATCCATATATTTGTTTTTTCTTATTATACATTATTACTTTTACAAGAATGATGAAAAAAAAGACATTGAATGTTGAAAAAATTTGAGAATTATTGAAGCTTTCTTACACTCAGAGTGATATTTTTATCCTTATTTAGCGTATAACTTTGCAAATATCTTAACTATTATTTGAAAATTTGTATTTTCATTATTTTTACACTTGTTTCTTGTTACCTATACAATAATTTGTCATAGATAGCAGTTATGATATTTCTACCCTTATCCCTTATATGATAGAACAACATTAAATTTTGATTTTCAAATGGTATCATATGTTTTAAATAGTAAATTCTTAAAAAATGTATTTTTATAAAATTTTAGTCTTACAAATTATGGAAATACAACTAATATATATCTAACTAATATATCTTGATTAATTAACATTCTAAAGTTGGACAGATGAGTACGCAGTTAATTCGACCATTTACATTGATAGTTAGATGATTTCACAACATAGTCGATATTTTTGGTTCGTTTTACTTGACACTTATCAAATCTGGTAATTAACATTTATTATTTAATATCATAACAAATATCGGTTATGTTATGATATTATCTAATTACGTTTTATATGATAAATTTTACCCCGTTCTCTTCCCGTCTATAATTTAGAATGTTAATGTCTCCCGAAATATTATTTCGACCTAACTATAACCTGAACGACTCTAATTATATAAAAACACATTCATTAAAAACCATTTGTTGTGTTACCATTTGAATATCAAAAGTAAATGTTACTGTATCATTTAGGAAATGAATATAGAAATATTATAACTACGACAAAATGTAGAACTATAGAACCTAATGTGTAATAATTCTTTTTAAAAAATAGCGTGGCTTACAGTAACCCATATATTTTGGCCCTGATCTCCTAATTCGCGCCTCCTTAATTACAATAATTACAATTTTTTTGTATACATTTATAAAAATCATCGATGTTGGTTACTCTTACATCACGGTATCCTTATTCCAATAATTTTAAATTTAAGTCACAATATAATTAATTAATTTACATAAATAATCGTTTAGATGATATTTTATTTTAGATATTGAGCGAAGCAAATAATTTATTGGTTTCACAATAATATGTCTCTTTTCTTTTTCTTTTGCTATTTTCTCAATGCAGGCCACTTAATATTTTACTATTCCTAAAACCCACATCGGGCTTTATAATTGTATAAGTATTTCGGCAATACTTAATTTCATACACCAAGGCTGACTTGTCGTGTATAATAATTATAAATTAAAAATCAATAATAAAAAATGACAGTTATATTATCGTAGGTACTGATTAGTGATGGATGAGCATTAACAACTAATGACTAATGAACACGGTAGTTAACATAGAAGTAAATTAGTTGACATTATATAAAATAACTAGTTAAAAATTAACTAATGATTTAGGAAATAATATTAGTCTAATAGGGGTGACTAATAATTATAATTACTGACCAATGAATAATGTAATTAAATATTAGGGATAACTACTGTCAGTATACTTTTGAACAATTAAAGGCGATTGTAGAATATTGTAGATAAATGATTGATAAAAACTTCATCAAATATTAACTACTAAAAACTTCACTTTATGTATTTAATAAATATGTAAACTGATGAAAGTCAAGTTAATTGCATAAAGATTAACTAAATAATTATTAATAATAATAATAATTAATAGTTAATAATTTTAACTAAGTAAGTAATTATTTAGTGCAATTTAAGACTAAATTTATTAAACCCATCGTAATTATTAATGAAGTATTCTCGTATACCTGTACATAGTGTACATAAATCAATATAAATTTAATTTAATGTAGGTAATGAGTAATTTTTTGACCAACCTGTGAAAAAATTCTAGATTCGCCTAAGATTGACATTATAATAATAATTACAGTTTATGCTGATTTAGTCGAAGCTTGTGATCACATATATAATATTTTATTAATTTTAGATGAGATAATATAAAATATCAAGGACCAATTTTCAGAAATGTTATTAATAACTGCCAAAATGATGAATAAAGAGAAACATGAAATCAATTTCACACGATTTGCTAAGAAACAAAAACATTGTTGTAATGTTCCTTCGAATAGTTCCGAAGGAATATTGTAAAATTAATATTTATTTTGTCATTTATTGATCATATAAGAACACTATTTACTAATAAATTTCAAAACGCAAGTCCTTAATAAGATTTCTACAAAATATTATTCCAAAAAATCGTATATCTGTCAATGATAAAAAGAGCTGATAATCCTGCTGCAGGGATGCAAGTTTGCAATCATAGTGTTTAATTTTAATTAGAATTTGAATGCAATGATAAACCATTGCATTCGAAAATTGCGGATTACAGATTCTCAGTCAGATAATGTAAGTATTGATTAAATTTTTAACATTTTTTTATTAAATATAGGTATAAAACACAAAGTTTTATCACACATATACGATATACGAGTAGTACATAAACGACCACGGAACACCCTACACAATTATCAAGTCTCTAAGTTCAATAAATAAATATTCATAAAATCTCTTGTCACCTAAATGACTATATCTGACAGCAGTTCGCTCAAAATACTTTTTTCGAATGCAATAATGGTTTATCTTATTTTGGTGAGAGTCACTTGTAGAAATTTTATTAAATAAAAATACCCAATGTCTACAAAAAATTTGTTTTTATTTCAACAAATACCTACGTATTTCGAAAACAATGTTTTCATCATCAGTGTTAAACAAACACTGTTTGTTAGTAAGTAAAAGTAGTTAGTGTTTTAAGTAAATAATTATTATACATAATGTTTATGATATATAGAGTACACATGTACCATATATCGAGAGCAAAGGGGCTTAATATGGGTTCAGTAATAGTTTATGTGTGCGACTTATTTTCTAAATAATATCTATGTTTGAATAGTGAAAACTATTTCTAAAATAAATTTTACCGAAACAATTTTTCTCCAAAAGTGGATGTAGTTGTTACTTTGTTTAGGTTATTTTTCGAATTTTTCAAAATTGACCTTAAGCGGTAGAAAAAACGACAAAAAAATGATGATAAAACGGCATTTTTCAACAAAACTGAAATTTTCACGAATTTGATTTTAATATTTCACGATAACTCGGTAATTTTGAAGTTAGAGACTTGAAAATTTAATAGTTCATGTTATGTAACCTGTTATGTTTCTATACGTATGTGTGATGAACTTTTGCGTTTTAAATATTTCATAAAAAATTTCAAAATTTTAATCAATTCATACATTATCTTAATGAACTTCGCTCAGTATCGTTTTTTTTTTTAATGCAATGGTTTATCGTTGCACCCAATTTCTAATTAAAATTAAACGCTATGATTTGGGCGCCTGTATCCCTGTGGCAGGAATATCAGCTATTCTTTTTTTTGTTTATTTTATTTAACATTATTATAAAATATTGTGAAATAATAAGAAGATATTCTATATAAAATACTAAAAATATTTATTTTACTAAAAACTCAACTTTCTAAAGAAAAACATAAAAAATTAAGAATTTTGATTTTTCTAATTTTTGATAATATTTTAAATTTTTAAGTAATATGTGAATATAATTTTTTGTACAATTTTCAGACCTTGAATAGTTAACACCCAAAATTGCCAATTTTATAAAATATTACAGAAGTAGAAACGAGAATTTTAGGAAATTTTCAATGTTCTATATTTTCTCAAATAATTAACATAACCGTTCTAAAATTGTATATAATATATTTATCTAAACTTTCAGTAAAATCTTAATAGTTAGCAATCTAGTTTTTTTAATATATATTATATGTGTGGCTTGAGTTTAATATAACACAATATATTTTTTATTTTTTTTTTTAAAAAAAAACCCCAATTTATCGTTCTTATTTATTTTACAACATTCTGACATATCATATCATTGCCTACAATAGAGTATTATAATTATTACAATATTACAAAATAACAACATGGAATTATTATATTAATATACTTGTTATATTCATCTTGTTCATATGAATTATAATCAATATAATTTGTACGTACTTTGTGGTGAAATATTAAAAACATATTTTTATTAAAATGGTGGTATTATGTACTATATTATATTTTATTTACAATATTGGTAACTTAAAATGTATAAGCTTTACAAGAACAATAATATTATATTATATGTTTATATATTACAATTTATATATTATATAGAATGAATCTAAAATCAAGATTCAGTTTATAATTAAATATTATATAATATTTTCTTTCTGCCTCACACCAAATTGAGAAAAAAATAATTCGTTAATAATAATTATTAGTATCGATATGAACATAATGTAAGAACTAATAATAATTTTTTGCATCCAATACAATATTATATACTTAATTATACTTATCACACTTCATATTATCATTTCATAATACGTAGATATGTATGAGTGCAATATAGAATAATTTAAATTCTCCAAAATTTCTTCATGTGGAATTGTAGGAAATGTATAATAATAATTAAAATTTATAAACGAAAACATAATATTTTAATTTAAACTTATTTAAATATAAAAAAAAAAATATACAGGCAATATTTATAATATAGTCCATTAGATCATATTCTATGGACTTGTGTTCCTTATCTTAAAACAGAGTGATACAATAATTCATTTTTACGGACGTCTGAATTTATATACAAATAATACAAAAAATTTTTGTCACCATAAAATTATAGAAGTAATTATAAAAAAAAAAAAAAAAAAAATGTTGAGATTATTTACATTTACTCGCACCTTCTTCCATTTGGAATGCTATATTATCTAATCCAAAACTTGAAAATTGGCCCGAACCACTGTGAGTTTGTGTTCGCCTGTCTAGTATAGTTTTCAAATCAAAATCGTGTGATGATAGCCTAAAGTCTAAACTATTCTTTTTCTGAAGTACACCAATTTTCTTTTCTTCATCTCGGAGCATTGCTTCTTTTTCTCTGTGTTCCTTTTTATGTTCGTTATACATCCATCTATTAAAAAATGCAATTAACGAATATGTAAATGCTATTTTACTTTGCATTCATAATATCAAGTTATACAACCTAACCTAACAATTCATTCAGAACAATCGATTTTAATCAAATTATTATAATATAAATTATTATATATTTTAAAATAATAATTCATAAAATTCAATATATTTATGTATAATTTAAATAGATACTTACAAAAATATGAGTGCAGCAGGGGCAGTTAATGCGCCTCCGAGTAAAAAGAATGCTCCTGGTACTGTCTTTAATGTAGCCTTATACACAGCACTGTACATTGGTCCGTAGATCAATGGTACCAATGCTTCACAAACACCAAAAAGTGAATTCACTTTGCCTAAAATAATTATATCGTAATATTAATTAATAAGATTACTATGATTTAATTATAATAATTACATACCTAATTCATCTGGTGGCACAAGTTTAGATATAATTGATCTCATCGCAATAAATGAAGTACCATTTACGATGTCTACCAGTGGTGCTGTAAAAATGCAATTTATAATAATAAATTAATGTTTTGTTTTAAACGTATAAAATATCTTAAACCTTGTTAATTTCATATTAATTAAAATATGTTATATTATATGATGTCATATTGACATTATAATATAATTTAATTATACTTAAAACAAATACTAAGTTAATTTTTCCGAATTCACATGAAACAATATTACAAAATTATGAAGTGAGTTATTAAATTTCAGGCATGATGTACCATTTTAAATTATCCCTCTTCCTTCTCTCTATTAATGTGTTGTCAAATTTATTGATATCGATAGGTTCATTTTTTTCAATTTATTTATATAATACTTTATTAAATAATATATTATATGTTTGGATATTTACTCATCTAGCAAAGACTTTTTTTTATTCGAAATACGTATTTATAATTTATATTATATAAAATAATTAAAATATAACTAACCCAAATAGAATACAAAATCAGTAGTAGCAAATGCATAAACGAAACCGGCCAATATTTTGCTCACGCATGACATTACTCCGATCAACGCATCATCTATTTGTAACATATGACTGAACACACCGACAGAAAACATTGTACCTATCAAAATAAAATAAAATTTAATTCATACATAATTTACAATTTACTAATATTTTTATAACCACAAAACTATTAATATATAGAACTTTACGAACCTACTAGATTAGTAATCATAGAGTATGTAGAAAACATACTGTAATTTACTTCATTCCAATTGAATCGCACACGTGTAAACAGATACATAACTGACATTTCACCTGAAAATTATAATATTTCAATCATCAATATCTATGATAACACAAACACCATTATTATTATTATTTTATAATTTTATATGATCCACAAATTTATAGTATATTATCATCGAATTAGTATTTTATCACGTGTATATAACATACATATTTAGTCAATACCTGCAGTTTAATCGAAGATTATACTTGTTTGTTGTGTATAATAATGTATAATAAACCGTCTAAGTATGAAAAAAGTATTAAAAAATTAATTACTTTAAAGTATGTCAAATTATATATTTCATAAAATCATTTCATTAACACTATTAATTTACGATCCAATGTTTATGTAATATTGATTGATTTAAATATTAATATTATTATTAAATATATTTTATATTTATTAATTTAATATCATAATTTTTTTGTAATAGAACGCGACTAACTTTTGATTTAAATTTTAAGCTGACGAACACTAAAAAAAAATTTATTGTCCTTTTTTTTTTATAGAAGCAAAGGTCATTGTAATTACAATAAATTGTGCTGGCTAATTTTCGTTGCTAGTATTTTATTTTTCACTTTCTCCCGCTATGGAATGTTTTTATAAAACTTGTAGGTATTATATTATTATTTATAATATCATATAATGTTATAACTTCGGCATTTTTTATTTAACCTCCAATAAATAATTACGGATAATTAATTATTTCTATTTGGTTAATTTTTATAATTAAAAAATATAAATAATAACAACGAATCAATAGAATTAATAATTATAATATTATATAATACGGAAATTATTAGTAAGTAATAGCTTATGCATAGTGTATACTAATTAAAATAATATTATCTTGAGTACAAAAGTACGAATAATCGCAACTTACAAACTTATAATTATTTATACATGAATAAAATTCAGTAGAAAAAGAAAATAACGTAGGAAGGATATTATTCGAGTAGAAACATAAAATTGTAAAATTGTTTATAATATGTGAAATAATAACACGTTAATAAGTTAAATTCACTAATATGAACATTATTTAGTATTGCGTATGAAGTAAAATAATAGCTGCACCTTATATGACATTACATTACAAATATATAAACAACATTGCTTTTATAATTAATTGAAAATCAAGATTAACTCAATACAGATAAAATTATAAAATTATACTTTTCATAATTATTATTATATTACAGGGTCATTTGTACGATAATTATATTTTACAATCGTAATGAAACAATTAAACAATATCGAGCTAAATTAAAAGTATTATAAGATATACAAACCATGTAAAGGACCCATTACGACGATGACAACAACCATCAACGAAATAATTCTTAATCGTCTGTTGTGCTGTCCTTCTTTGAATGTCACTCGAATGGCCTCTTTAATGTGGCTCAAGCTAAAAAAATCCTTGACAAAATCCAAACACGATGTGTCCTTTGGTGGTTCTTTGCTTTCGATACTTATTTCTGGTTTAGTTTCTTTAATGAAAACCATGCCGTATACAAATGCAAATATATATAATACTGTGGCTATAATGTATACCCCATAAAATCCGAGTTCCCGAAACAATACACCCGACAACGCGGTTCCAATAGGCACGCCTACAGAACAGAAAACGTTCACTATACCAATTCTTAGAGTGCGCATTTTCACCTGAAATAACAATCAGTAATATAAGTACCCTATTAAACTACGATTTTAAAATGTCAAACATATTGTTCTATAGTTTCGTACGAAAATTTAATTGCGTTTTTTTAAATTTGTTCAAATAAAATAATATTTTTAGATGCCTATTACACTTTATTCAATTACAAAACGAATAGAAATTATGATTATTGTATTATATATTTTACACTCTCGTATGAGAAACACTTTAAAAAATGAGCTATTAAAATCTAAAAAAACGTAGTATTTAGAGTCGATGTCGACAAATTAAACATAGAATTGTTGTTTTATATTTTCATCTGTATAAAATATATCGTTAAATAAATTAAGTGGTATACATTCTGATCGTTTATTATTTACTTACTGTAGTTACATCTCCTACGTAGCTGAACACTGCCATGAACATGGTCATCCATCCTCCCGTCATGGCCGGCGGCACGGATTCTACCAGTCCGGCGATTTCCATGGGTAGCTCGTAAAAATAATAAGTACATATTAAAAGGCCTATACTGGTGAGGAATTCGCCAATTATAGGTATTAACATGCATGGTTTTCGTTTATGATTTCGGTCGCTCCATGACCCTATGAATATTATTAATACCGATGGTATACTGCTTTGTACGAGTGTTTTCCATATTATCATATCAGCTACTAATTCTTGAACCACAACTTCATCCTCCCTCGTGTAATTGTCAGTATTTCTACTCTCTAGTGCCGAACAGGTCGCGTTATCTAGCCTTAGGTTCACCCGACACGCTTTTTGAAGGTTCAGATTCTGAGTAGCAAGGGATGCTAGTACGCTGGATACGATATAACATCCTAACATTGGCTCTACCGTACAATGTTTCAACATAAATTTTGTTTTCGACATGATACTCATTGATTGCCATGATTCGTGATTCTCGTCCTTCGGAGACGACTTTTCACTCCTCTTCGCACTAGTGTCGTATGTCATTATTTTTAGTACGCCCTGGGCGGAAATTGAATACAAATTAATGGATAAATAATAATGTTAAATCTGACGTCATGTCCAATATCCTGAAATCATAAAATTAGAAACAATATTAGAGTTATAGGTATACAACAAAAAAAAAGGATATACGCATTTCTTTTAAAAATATTAAAATGTAGTCAGCGTACAAGTAATAAATAACAATTTAAAATCATTTATTCTATACAAATTAATATAATAACTCTCTCTACTGAATAAATTTGTTCATACGTTTATTTAAAATTATAATTTTAAAACAATTATTATTTCTTTATTTAAGTTGAATTTTATGATACAATGGATTTTTTGAAATATATGCCATTTACATAAATTTTGCATACCTTACATTATGATATATCAAAATATAATAATATTATTATACTTTTTAATACTATTATAATTTTAATAGTATAGGCATGCGCACGAGGGTAGCAGTTTCAGCAAATGCTGTCCTGATCTTTTCTGGGTTGCTAATTATTATTAAATTTTATCATTGATAAATTAAATTTTCATACCAAAATTATATTAGATTCATAAAAAATATTCATCTTAATTAATAGAATATTTTTTTTAAATAACAAATATACAATATAATATTGTGATACTTAAAATTAACTATAGAATACCTAATTCAAATTAACTTTTCTTCAAAAATTGGTCAGAATTTATTTTCTGCTACCACTGAATTTGAAATCTGTGCACGCCTATGGTGATTACTAGGTCTATTGGGAAAATCATAGTGGTGTCAGACTCTAAAGATTTTAAAAGTATAATAGAATATTAATAAAATAATAATAATTATGAAAATACAGCAAGGTTGATATTATTTATTTTTAGGTGTTTTTGTGTCAAGACCATATAATATATCAAAAATAAATTTTTGAAAAGTAATTAAAGATTTAATAGAAAAAACCATTATGGCGGCATTGAATTATAAATATCACAAAAATATTGTTAGCAATAAAACATTTTTTTGTATTTAAAACAATAATAAAAATTAAATGCAAAAACTGATAACCAATATGGTAGAAATTGCGGTAACAAACAATTAACTGATCAGGTCATTGGTCCACATCAGTATCTTACAGTTTAATAAACAATGAACCTATGACATACTTTTGGTAACACCATTACTCATTAGGTAAAGTGACATTAACTAATAACTATATTATATTGTATGTTTATTATTATTATAAATTTATAATACATTTTTTCTTTTACCTTTTTATTATACCATAAATATATATACATAAATATAATTTATATTTATATATGTAATACTATGTATATACCATTGTATATGAACATATAAATAGGTATTAAATATTTTTTATATTAGTTATAGAGCGATTAATTTATGTTATCATTATATATAAGTATTAATTTCGACAGTTAATTTATATTACCATTTAATATTATTAATTATTATATTATATTTGTATGTTTAAAGATTTGTTTAGCTACATTATAATAATGAAATTCTACTGACATTAAATTATTGCATATAAGATATAACACAAGTACTTATATATATGATAATAAAATATTTATTTTAACAATTATTTAATTCATAAAAATTTTTTTTTCAAAAATTGAAAATTAAATAAAGCATTATTTAAAATTTATTAAGTAGGCGACTTATAAAAATTATAATAAATTAAAAATATGCGACAAATTTTCAATATTATGTTTATATAATATAATCATAAATAATATTTCCAGTATAATAAACTGAATATCATATTATAAAACAATTTTTAGAAGTAGTTTTCAAACATGTTTGTAAATTATCTATTTTATTAACTACACACACTAGGTATTTGTGCACATAAAAACCTTAAAAACCCTTAAAAAATAAAATCCTTTAAACAAAGTAATGATGAGACACGCGTCATATAAAATTAACTAAAATTTTTTTCAAAATTATTAAATACCAACTCTTTGAATAAATAAACAAGATACTACTTCTTCTTCATTTATTATTAGGTACTAAAATTCCAAAAATACCAAATACTAAATATGTTTTTACTGTTTTTTTTTTTGTTCATAGGTATTATTAAAATGATTAAAAATAAATATAATATAATATAATTATACGTTTGTATTAAACAAAAATAATTATAGATGGGTAATTATTTAGCGTAACGGCCGCTGTATACTTAATATAATCAATAATATTATGTATTTATATTTTATAATAAATAAATTAAAACATTTTAAAATAATTTAATTATAGGTACCTATCATATTATCATAAAATATAAAAATTAATAATATATGTGATTTAAAATATTTACTTAAACATATTATACATAATATACAAGCAGCGTAATTGCATAAAATGAACAGTTTAATAATAAATTATTAGTTCAAAAATATCAAAAACATTTATTCGTAATTAATGAACATTTAATTTGTTCATTGTATCTATCATTAATAGTTACTACGAGTACCTATATATGTCATTCCCAAATCTTGTTTCATATTGTATTCATAGTGAGAAATAAGTATTATATCTATAATGTAAAATAACGTTATAATAATAATAATACGTAATGTCGTACGCGCAAAGTTTCTCTGACCTAATACTGGTACATGCGTTCACTGAAATATATTATAAATTATTATAATAAACATAAAACATTAATAACATTATTCAGGATTTTAATAAATTATTTTTATGTAAGCGATAAAAACATCATTTCAAACATAATCTGTACCTAGGACAATTTTTTTCTCTGTAATACCTACTTACATTTAGTTTATGTAAATATAATAAATGGATTATTATATTTCACTCGATTGTGAATAAATAATATACCTATAAAATACCGATAAAATGTAAAATTTTTTATTAAGGGTTGATATGCATAAACATAATAAACGGTCAATCAAACCTTAATATTGACTTATAAATTATAATTATATTAATTATACCGTTTAATGCGATTCAATATTGTTCATATTTTATTAATATGTATTAAAACGTAATTGAGTTACTGTCTTTAATTCAAACATTATTAAGTATGTGTCTTTAATAGGTACCTATATTATATTATGCTCGTAAAATAATAATTAACCACTTTCTCGTTTCGTTTCATTCATGATATTGACCTTGTGCAAAACAAATTCGTAACTCGTTTACAAATGTGTACATCATTTATTCATCATTCAATCATTATATTCAAGACAAAACCAGTATGATATACTTTGATACGGTACTACTGTGTAAATCTCCCATATACAAATAACAACCAAATACGGTTCCGATGCTGAACTTAACTCGAGGACACGATTCGCGGGGGGGTTTTTTTTGCAGCTAAACAGTTTCAACTACAACTAAAGAATATATGAATTACATTTAATTAACTTGCGACAATAGATCAGCTATATAATGAGCGTTTTACTAAATTATTAGTGGTAGGTAACTGCGCAAATGTCCTTTAATTAGTAGGTCTAAGGACTATATAAATGTGTTTTTATTTGAATGAAACCTAATCAAACATGATACATAATAATTACAATTATATTATGCCTGTAAGTTTTCCAATTTAATTGTATTAATTTTGGTGTCGTCCGCTTAATTAATAGTTAAGAAATATGCCTACTATGATCATCCTTCTATGATTTTTACTCTCAACTACGATAATTTCCATTCTAAGAGAATACATAAAAAGATTTCATATAATATCATAAACCATAATGCATCATAAATAAACACAAAAATACGAGACATACTCATAGATATTATATTATGTAATATGTTTTGTAGTATATACAGGTATATTCAATGTGATTTTTTTTTTTTAAATCTTTTATTTTAGAGTAACAAGCTATGTTTTTTTATAATCTAATCATTCAATATAAAAACACATTTACAAAATAAACAATTCCAAGTCAATTTGCGTAGATTTTGTCGTGAAGGATGTTATTACGAACGCATATATTTTCATGTATCAAACAACCTTGATACCGCAGTCCCTTTATTCAATTAAATATGACAACAGCCGCTTGACACCGACAACTATTTATACTATAGACTATAGACACAGAGTCCATTAATACCGAGGTTTTGCTCATTACGATTAAATTCGAATTTTTCGTATAAATATGATGTATAATTTTTTCTAGGTTTGGAAAAATTTACAATTATAACGTGAATCATTAAAATATTAATTTTATTAAAAATAAATTATCATTTAAAAGAAAAAAATACTTATTTTTCTTTCATTTTCACACAAATGAAGCATATTTATTAATTGAAAACTATAATATGATCATAAAAAAATAATTAAATCTAAATTAAATATATTTCGCGTATTTACATAATTCTGTATTGTAAATTATAAAAAAAGACTAATATTAAAATTAGTGATTCTATTATAATCTGTAATTTTATGATGATGAAATATATCTTTATAATATAAAAAAATAAAGACGTTTACCTTAATTATAAAAAATATGTATATTTTTTTATATAAATCAAATTAATGAAAGTAACTTTTTTAATGCAATTCTATGTACTTGCTACTTACTACTAATAGTAGCTTTAGAATAATTTCAAATTTCAAAGAAAATTATAAGATTTTTTTATCTTTCTAAGTAATATTTATTTATTTAAATATTTGTAATTAAACGGCATTGACATTAATAAAAATGTTAATTTTTAAATTATAATACAGAAATAAATATAATGTAATTTTGAAAGGTCATATTATTGTGAATACATATATAGCCCGAACATAGTATTGTAAACATTACTTTCAACGATAGATTTTATGATTATTAAATTAAAATAATAATACGCACATGTTAATAAAAAACTATTTTACACGTGTTTTCATGCGTATACATTTTTCATTTTATCAATTTTATATCAATATATCATATATTAATATTATATAGGTAATACAGATAAGCATAAGAGTCAAATATAAATTAATAGTCCGACAGAATAGATTGTGATAATTTACATACAAGCCAAGAACCAATAATCAAGTTGAACCAAATTTAAATATTTTAAGATTATAACGTCAACTTGAATAAATTACTTAAATTAAAATCATAGGTGGAAATAAGAGGAACTTGAGGGGGCTAAGCCTCTCAAATATTTATCGTCTTACATTATATTATAATTATATTTATTATTAAATATTTGTTATCAATAATTTGTTTTCGTTTTTATAATTCTATATGTCTTTATATACTATAATAAGTTATAAATTGAGTTATCTTACCATCAAGGCTTATCTTGATGTAATGCTGTGGTAAGTATTAGCCCCCTCAAAAATTTCAATAGATTTCCTACTATGATTGAAATAATTAAATAACATTACATTAACATATTAAATTTAAATTTAAAATAATATTGTTTTCTTATGAAAATATTTAAACAATTTTTTTATGATATAATATGTATAAATATTATAATATATTAGGTAATTCTTTATATTGAACGTATAATTCAATATATTCATATAATATTTGTATTTTATTTTAAAATGTCGTTAATTATTACATAATATATGTTTAAAACACGGAAAATTATGTTTATTATCTATGGTGGACATACTGGACATATTATGTGTGTCTCAAGTATTTTATGATTTTTAGTTACATGCATATATATTGGATAATTATGATATTCTTTAAAAAAGTATTATTAGATTTATATTAGATGTACACATTTAGTAGGCAATTATATATATATAAAAAAAAAAAAAAAATATACATTTTAAATATAATACTAACTGAATATTTAATACTATTATTTTATAATTTATATAAAGAGATTAATTTTAAAAGATATTTTTTAGTTGACTATTCATAATCTTTTAATTTATACAATTTTGTTTTAAAATAAAAAATTTAATAAATGTTTAATTACTTACCTAAATGGTTAAATATAAGTCTTCTACCATATTGTCGCGTTAATTGTTAGAAATTAAATTAATAGTTTAAATTTCACATTAAATAATTAAAACGTATTTTATAATATATATTTATGTGTAAAAAATATTGTATATTATATTATATTGTTACAATAAATCACACATAAATATACCTGTTGAGCAGTCTCAAAGTTAAACAAAATAATATTATGTACTTCATAGTGGATAAATGAGCACAACTCTACTGACTATATAATGACACCATTATAAATGCAATTTATCATTTATAGTATTATTCCTTTATAATATTATAATGTTAGTATCCAATACACGTTTTTCTTGAGCATGTGAAATAACCTGTAAGTATGGTTAATATAAAAAAAATCTACCGTTGCAAATGAATTAATATATAAGTATAGACGGACTAAAAAAAAATCCTAGTATCACACTGAGTAATTGTATAGGAAAACTGATCGTCATATATGCTTTGACACATTATTCTACTTAAAAAAAAAAAGAAATAAACGACTCATACTTTCTTTTGTAAAAAATTATATTATTAATATTTACGCGACGATAATTATGAAACTTTTACAATATTTATTGGATTTACACGCTATATCAATCTAACAAGCAACAATAATGTGGTTATAACTATTATCAACCACTCAGCTACCTACTTAAATATTTATTATGTATGGTACATACACGTACATTATACTTGTACCAGTAATTCAAAATGCATTTTCCAAAAATTTTACGTATTTATTAGGCATTTAGGCTATATAAAATTATGGATTTTTTATGAGGTGAATTTTAAACATTTTCTATAATCTACACGGACCATTTATCAATAGAAGACGCATAATAAACAATATAAACGCATAGAAATAATGTCATTGACTATATAATTGAACTTTTATAAGAAAAAGAAGATAAATTATCAAAATTTCTGACCTAATTAATAAACCATCCCCTTCCCACATAAATAAAATTATGTTAATTAATATTTTTATTTACTGATAAAAAAAAAATGAAATTTGAGAATGAAAATATATTATAATTTTTAATAATTTAACAATTTATTATTTTAATTTAACATTCTATATTCTATTATATTATAATATATAATCTAATATAAATTTTCAACAATTTTTCCTTTATTTATTCAAATTTATAAAAATAAATAAATAAAAATTTATTAATTTATTATAGCAATATTTGCTAATATTATTAAATAAATGTATAATATTAAATAACAATAAATTACAACATTTGTTAATAATTATATTGTGTACTCGTATTAATTATTGATTAAAAAATATGTTAATGAAATAATTAACAAACGAATAAAATAATTATTGTACATCATTAAAAATTATTCAATTCGTTATTCAAATAATAAAGGTATTGACGTATTGTTTACAACGAAATCCATTGTAGGCATATAATATCTAATAATTTTAATCATATAAATGTATATATAAAAAACTATTAATGAAGATGTTCAACTTTAGAAAAAATCAATAAGAGTACTATTCATTAGATGAAATCTTTAAGTAGGTACCTACATAATAATATAATAAAAATTAAATTAAAAAAAAAATATTACCATACATTTAACTGTATAATACACCAGTGTATAGTAAGAATTTACACACAAATCAAAATAATATTATATTATAATTATTATTATATAATATTATACTACTTAATTTAAGATATTAAAATATCTATATAAATTTGTATTCTAGAAAAATCCAATGATAAAGTCGGATAACGAAATACATTTTAATAATTATACAACTAGAAATAAACTAATTATTACGTGTTATATTTTTAGAAAAATAACGTGGCTAATCGATTTTAGAAATTTATCAATTATTGACATTACATAATAAAAATTTGAATGTGAAACAAAATAATTATTATTATATACGTTCGCGTGTATTTTCTATACCATGGTATAACAACATGCAGACATTGAAAATGTTATGTATTCGTCCGTTTAAAGCGCCTTACAATACAATGTATCCACGAAAAATATAGTTTTAACTTTAACATTTTAAGACAATAATAATATTAAAACGGTTGATTGCCGACTCGTATAGCTGCAGAGAATAATTATTATTATACCTACGTCATTAGAATGCTAATAATTATCGGAAATCACATTCGCCGCCAATGATCGAAATGATGAAATTTTTACATGACTTTTAATAAAAACTCCACAACAAATTTCCTCCCTCTTTGTATTAGGTAGCAGGTAGGTACATATTATGCAACGCAATTTGATCTATATTAAAATAATAATTGCTGCGCAATACATACCGGTACGAACTATACGGAAAATAGTTTTGTACGCGATGATATTATTATAAGTACGCATTCTCGTTCTCGTAACATTTCTCAAGTTTGAGTTAACCGTTAACGTAATCTGTAAACAAGCATAGAATGATAGAAATCATTGATAATATAATTTCCGATTTCAATTTTAACGATTACCTACTGTGTACGGTGCGTATAATATCGAAAAAATGATAAAGCGTCGAACATAACATAATATTTTAATAATAATTTTACATTGCATATTATATCATATTAAACGCGTTTCTTTTTAAATCATCGACGTATTATATTTCGTCGCGTACCCGTAATAGATGTGTGATATAGATACGCATATTATAAAAGGATTTTTATCGAATAATAAATTTTGTAGAAATTCTTAAAATGTTAATTTCGAACGTAAAATAATATATATGCAGCTAGATTGCAAAACTATTTTATACATATTTTACGATAAATAAATTCAAAATCATAAGACGTATATGAAAGCAATCTATTGAAAAAATTATTATTTCATGCATATAATATTAAATTATAATTTTGGTACTCGAAAAAATTATTATATATTTATATTATACTGTCATATTAAAATATAATATCATATATTCTTAAATTACCTAATAACAATTTTAATAATTTGTATTCCAAGAAAAAAAATTTATTTTAAAAGATAAAATACGATAATATTAGTTATTATTCTTATTACGTTAGAATCCCACATAACTAAGTGTACCTATAACAAATTAAAAAAAAAAAATACGAAACAAAAAACACGTTGATATGGATATAATAATATAACGTAATAATATTATACATTAGGTAGGTATATAGAAAGAACCCGATATAGAAACTATATTTAAACTTTTAAAAAAACAAATAATATTCCTAATAGGTATATTATATTAAAATAAATAATATTGTACGCTATTTGATTTATAAAAGGCCTCTTATAAATAGATCCTTGTACCTCAACGAACACTAAATTGATTGAGGTCTTTGTACAATAAAAAGATATCTAGTTCCGATCTTTACCCTACTGAATATTATATACACGCCGCGTACAGCAGTACAAGGTTAAAATGATTTATTATTTATAATAATCTGTGCTTACAACTGTATTATTGTGTATAGAAAATGTTTAAACATTTATGAATATAACATAATTATAAAACGTAACAATAACACATATTGTTGGAACAAAAAAAAAAAAAAAAAAAAATTTACTCATGAGAAAAATTTCAGTTGAAATCCGTCTACATGACTGTATTAGTGTATTACGCGTATTGGACAATGATATTATAATATTACAATAATTTATAATCGTAATGTTTTGCGGAATATTCTGACGTGGATAAATATTGTAATAAATAATATTTTACACTCGCGCATAAAATTAAATTAATAGTTTTGTCGAAAATACCTGCACATACATATAGATATATATTAGATACGATATATTATTATGTTTCCGAATCCGTTAGAACCGTATACCGTGGTTGTTGTATAAAACTATATAAACTGTTAACCGTATATTATTCGTACCGCAATAAGGTGACGGACGTTCGGTGTATTATTCACGAACATCCCCCGAAGATCTCAAATAAAAAAAAATTATTAAAAAATAATCGTCGTTGTAATAATATTAATATAAATATATGTGATGAAAATTGTTATATATAAATGTTATTCGCTTATTTTATAATAGATCGCGTTACGAGCAATATTGTATATATTTTATAAAAGTCAAAAGTTTATACTTCAATTTATATTATAATAAAAAATATATTATAAATCACGTCTATCATAAAAAATAAAATAAAAAATTACTACTCATTTATTGTTGGTCAGGACTTACCTTTTACGTCGGACGAGCGTCGTAGTCTACGGTCACAGACACGTCATTATTATAATATAACTGTATGTAGTCTGCGATGACGCCGGCTGATAAAAGTACACGGAAGATTGTTGTTTACCGGGCGGCACTATGACATTACGGGTTTCCGTCAAATTCGGATTGGAATACTTTTTGAAATACGATAATATGACTGTGTGTGTGTGTGTGTGTGTACAGAAACCGCGCGAGACCAGTGGATACAATAATAATTATTATACAACCACGGTACCTGTACGAAACCTGTATAATATTGTACCTTGGTATAATGACGAAAAATATAAAAGGCGAAACGATTAGTAGTTACAACGATCGTATTTTTCTATATAATATTATAAATCAATAAATTATTTTTATTATTATTATTATGTTAGTTTATTTTATATCGTATAATAAATCAAATGTGTGTGGTCGCGATGCATTTGTTGGTCCCCATAAACGCGCGATCGGTCGACGTTCGACTTGTGGCTGTTGCGCTACTACACTATGAAAATAATTATTATTTTGTATCCACGAGTCCGCGGAAGGCCGCCGCCAATTTGTCATTATTATACACCTAAACGCTCGTAGCTCTCTTCGTCCCCACCGCGACATGCGTCCCGCATCGCTTTTCGATTTACTTTTATATAATAATATTAGAAAAAAAAAAAAAAAAAAAAAAAAAAATGCTCTCCTCGCTACACACCAACGTTCGGGTTTGTAATAATAATTTATAGATAAAATCGAAGATCGCGTGTGTGTTAATGTGCTGAACACCAAATGTTCGCGTACGTACGAGCAGAAAAATATAAAAAATAAAATAAATATTAGATAAACTCTGTAGCAAAACGTCATTATACCAATAATATTGTGGTATACCGTATAATCATAGGTGCGTCGACGCGCCGAACGGATTATCACGCGTCGACCGCGGTATACATTGGTAGTCTACGCACAATTTTATTATAACCGCAATTCGCTAGCACAATAAATAATATTTTAAATAAATATTTTTATAATAAAAAATTATTATTATTAAAAAACTTTTGATAGAAATAACAACAGAAACATATTATTACGGTTATATACCTATACACAAAGACTGTAGGAGGGGTTAGGGTTAGGGTTCGACTACACGATATTTATATTTTTTAAAAAAAATTGTAAATGTTGAATTACAAAGGTTTTTAATTTTTTATTTTTTAAATAAAATAAATATTTATAATCAAAACCTCCATAAAATTTTGTGCTTGCTACGACTTCGTATCTACATTTTTACAATTTAATAAAATATATTTTATTATTATTTAAATAATATAATATAATAATATTATTATTTTATTACATAATTAATATCAAGTTATAACATATTATATTCTTATACTTTTTAAAAATTAATCTCAATTTCATATGGGTATGGGTATAAATATAATGAAAATACTAATATTTTCAAAAATATAAATTTATTTATATATTATTCTAGAAATTGACAAAATAATGTTTTTAAAATTAAATTTTATCATTTGTAATAGCCTATTAAATATTGTTTTTTATATTATTATGTCAGTGCTGAAATACCACGCAGTGAATCCCGTAATCCGTTTCCGAATTCATACATTTCTGAACACAATAAAATTATTATAGTTCCATAATAATTTAAAACATGATTATTAAATCTTCAATTTTTAAAATATGATAAATTAATAAATTTTGATAAAGAAACAAGTAAAAATGCTAAAATATCACAAAATAGTCAAAAATAGCACAAAAATCTAAAATATTACAAAATATGAAAAAATAAGCAAATAAGAATTTTGTATTCTGCTTCTCTGTATCATGAAACACATTTCAATCTTATTCTGCTATTTTTTAAACATCTCATAAAAAATATGCATATGCTATAAAATCCTATCCCTGGTAATAGGTATTGTTATGTGATACAATAAAGTAATAAAATATTATATTTGTGTACGGTTAAATCTTCTTCCGCGTATTTATAGACATAAAAAATTATACAAATAAAAATTGTATTTGTGCATATTATCATAATAGAACATTATTTCAATTATTATTTGCATTCCTCAAATATAAGTCAGAATCTGAAATGAATCTAAATAGTGATTACCCATGAAAATGTGAAATTATTATGCACATTTTCTAGTTACATCACTATTGTACAAATGTTATTATAATAATAATAGTACATTTAATCCTTGAAAAATTAAATTGTTATTCTACCTAAAGTCGTATAACGAACCATGAATTAAAGTTTCAACCTTTATTATGTTAACGTTGGTCGATTATGATCATTTATATTCATCCACCATTATGCATGGTGAATGATAACATCAATTTGCCCAGAGTCCCAGAATATAAGTATCTATATGTATATATTGTATTTAATGTACAACAAAATATTTTTTTTATTAATATTAAATTAAAAATATTAATAAACTCTTGAAATATGTTTTTAAATTTTGTTAAGCCTCATCACTACTTTACAAAAATTACTATTCATTTATGCATTTATTCTAAAATTTACTTTTGTTTCATTGGGTGCTAAATCAGTAAGTATTGTTTATCATAAAAATAAATTATTAACTAATTACAGTTTTTTTTTTTTTTTTTTTTATAAATAATTTGTAAATTTTTAACTATTGTTTAAAACATTTATTCAAGGTTTACCTTTCCGAAAAATATCATTATTATTTCATTTAATAAAAACATATTATAAGTTTGGAGGAATTATTTATTTCGATTGCAATGTTTTATTATTGCTTTAAAACATTAATTTTATACCTAGGTATAATGATAATACTCCATTATAATTATTGTGCTCCGTGGTGAGCGAAGCGAAACATAATGTCTGTCATCAGGTCCGGTCTTTACAGGTATAAAATTTCATATCTAATATGAATGTTTTAATTGAAATTTTAAAGTATTTATTATTTTTATTCATTATATTGTTTCCTAACAAAATTACTATAATTATATTGAATAAATAACCAACAGTATTTATATATTAACGTTCTGTTAGTTTTATCAGTACCTATTGCAACTTTTACGAATATAAGTACGATATTTTAGTTATATTTTATTATTATTATTTCATTCAATATTTCAAGATTTAATTAGTCTTTAACTAAAAAATTGTTTTCTATTATTATTAATATTTTACGTTCAAAACATATTTGACGACAATTAATTTAGATAAATTATTATTGTAGTAAAGTTAATATTTTGATATCAACAACATGTTTTCATCTACAATGGCATTAAATAATTTGATTTTCTTACTATTTATTTTGCGCGTAATTTTATAATCATATACCTTACCTACCTAAAAAAATAAAATAAAAAATTATATTTTATTTTTAAATTTTCTATGTTAATTATACAATTTTTTGTATTTTACATAAATACCAATATAAGTAATGAGTAGGTACACTTACACATATTATATGTAAATTTAATGCCATACTGCAGTTTTCAATGTTCTTTGTATAATTTGCATATTATTCATATAATTAGTGAAGTAGGTAAGTTTTATAACCAATATTGCTAATAAAAGTAATTTATTTTTTAAAACTTTTCTCTTCGCTCATTATTAATAATGGTAAAACGTTTAAATTAACGAATCTACCTAAACTACAATTAATATTTATCAGTCAATTAATTTGCACTTAATTATAATCTTACAAAATAAAAAATAAATTAAAAGGTGATGAAAAAAATCTACACAATCTGCTGAAAAATATAATACTATCCTATATAATATGCAGTTACATAACCAAAAATATTTTGTGACATACAATTTAACATTTAATATTGTATTCAAATCCTTCCATTGAAGATTTTCTTCAATGCCTGCAATTCACAATAAAATATATTGTATTATATAGGTAATTAATAAATATCATACTTGTAAAGTTGTTACTGCTACATGTGATATGTTTTATATTCTATGTATGTGTAGTCAATATTATTTATAAGTTATTGATCAATCGATTAATTAGTAATCTTTAAAAATATTTTATTATATTGATATACGTACACGTTTGTGCACCACACAATCATTAATAATATTTTGATAAAGGCCAAAAATTACGTCAGATGGTTTACACTATACTGAAATTATTGCCCAATAAAATTACAGAAAAATTATCAAATCGACAGAGATATAATTATTATGATTCTGATTTTAGCATGTATATATTATTATTTATCATAATAATTTTTATATTTTTATTATTTTAATATTATCATATTTTATTTTTTAATAATATTGTATAAGCCTATAACAATGATTATTTTAATTATTTAGTTAATTAACAGGTATCCCATATTACACTGAATTGTAGTTTATACAATTATTATATTTTTGCGATAAATTGTATATTCAATTATCTTTCATACGTATGTATATAATAATATTATGATCCTATAAGGTACATAAATCAATAATCATAAGTCAATAGAAAAAAAATATTTCATAACTATTATTAGCTATGTATAAAATTAAAAAACTCCAATTATGTTTTGAACGGTGGTTATATAAGTATATTGTCATATTTTAATATCTAATATTTCATTGTATTTTATTATAATCTATAAACTATTCTATCAAATTAATATATAATATTATATATATATTTATAAAATTATTATTATTCATCGTTGTTAATTTTAATCGGATATATTATATACGTACTCGTATAACATGTTCATAACGTAATTTTTTTATACAGTTATCAACATTTTGGCACATACGCATATACGAAAATAGGGAGTAGTATAGGTAGTTCATGTAACACGTACGACTAGCCACTATAGATATTAAGCCTAAAGATATGCCTAATATGCGCTGTTATCTGTTTATAGTCGCGTTGCACTTGAATTGATCTTCAGAATCCAGCTATAGAAGTATAGACATCAACAGACCCCATAAAAATTAATATTTTTACACACGTGTTTCACCCAAAAATAAAAAATATATATATTAAGGGTCACGTTACTAGCTCTAGACATGAAAAAAAAAAAATACACAAAATTATAATATGAACAGTTTTGATGTGAACAAGTTTTTTTTGGAAGATAATTTAAGAAAGAAGAAATGAATTATAATAATCGAGATTCACTGAAATATATTTCAAGGTAACCTTGCATCGCGCGCTCCGAAGAGGTGAAAGGAGTGGTGAAGATGCATTGATTTTGATGGAAATAAAAACAGGTTTTCAAAATGCATTTAAAATTTAAGTTTAATATACAATCGGGATATAAGACTCAATAATGATAGAAATTCGTTTTACAAAACTTCGGAAACAAAATAAATCAGATATATCTAATACATAATTATGGTAATAATATGGTAATAATAATAGAAAACGATGTTTAAATTTTTAAATTAATTTCTTAGTTAAACATTCGATATTTAAACACTTTTAATATTTCCATAGACATATCCAATAAAATTGAACCTGTCTATTAAGAAAGAATCTTGTTTGTATACATTTAGTGCAAAATTCCTTTTAAAGATAATATTACGTGATATAACTTGCTTTACTACAAAAACGTATACATACTCTAATAACTTAAATAATGTCAAAAAGTTTAACGTTATTTATTCGTAATGACTAAACCTATAACATAATGAATAGGTAATATTCTATTATTGGTAATAGTAATTTTATTTTTTTTTTATTTTTCAATAATAAGAAAAATAAAATTAACAATGGCAATCATTATTTACTACCTACTAAAAAAGCCATAAGCGAAAAATATTACCTTTAAAAAACTTCTATTACCTTCACATTAAAGACTTCCTATAACTGACTTCTCTCCATTTTTCCGCCAACAAATCTATAAACCATAGTCGTTCGTTGAATTAATCTCTCCCCTAATTTTGCATCTAAATATAGGTAAACTTCTAACCACATCTCCCTTACACCAAACCTGGTTTAAATCCCTGAAATTACACGGATACTTTATAGTTTTCAGTATAGTCTTTTACGTTTCGGTCACTCTTTACTACTATCCCAATCTTATAAGCTTTCCTTAAATAATTCCCCTTTCTGCACTCTTCACTCTGATAAAGTGGTCTGTGATTCTACTCATATAATTTTTGATTGTCCCTCCCTTTCTCTCCAGCGTATTTCATTGTTTAATCGACATAACTCCTTCAATATTCCTCTAACTTCTTCTTCTTTTCTCTCATCAAATAATAAATTTATCATTAACTCAATAGAGTTAGTAATAACTCATTTTATATCTGAGGCTGGATTTATAATTTAATTTAATCTCACTATTGTGTAATTGTAATTATTTAAATTTTTATAATTTTTTTATTTCTTTTAATTAATTAATTAATTCCCTCCATCTATTAGTCTCTACCTTTTTTTTTTTTTTTTTTTTGTTGTAAAATTTTCTTTATATCTATTTCTATTAATTATTGAAATAAATTGTAAAATTACAAAATTTCTAATTATAAAAAAATGCGCATGCGCACAGCGAAAAAGTTAAAATTTTGAAAAATGACGAAAAATGTGTGGTGGTACAACCCTTATATCATGAAAAAATTCCATCCCGATTTAAAATCATCCAACTAATTAATAAAATAAATATTTTGTGATATCCAAATTGTAAAATTATTTTTTATTTTAAATTAAATTGACGATAAGTCGGTCAATTTTGGTGATAGAAAAAAAAAATTTCAAAAATGCTTAAAAAAATAGTTCTACTTGAATGTAACGAAAAAAGGAGTTGCCATTTAAAAAAAATGTAAGTTTTATTGCGCATGCGTGCACCGAAAGAGCTAAATTTTTGAAAAGTGGCGTAAATTGTGCGCTGGTATAACTCTATCAACATGAAAAAATTTCCATTCCAATCTAAGGTCGTTCGGCTAAAATATTTAGTGTTACCATTTGAGTGGAACACACTGTATATGTGGTAAAATTTTGGAACCGTTAAGTTAATTTTTCTACAAAATATAGGACGTTGAGTATTTCGTAAAATTCTTGTTTTTATGTATATGTTTGATAAAATTGACAATTTTGGCCATAAAGGTCTGAAAATTTTACTGAAGTATACTCACATATTACTTAACATCATATCAAAATATTAGAAAAATCCCTAGTCTCGATTTTTTTTTAAATGTGTTAAATAAATAATATACAAAAACACTAAATATCTAATAATATTTATGTAAATCGGTAAAAGATTTTGAATTGTAATTTGCCAATATTTAATCTCTATATACATTATACATTTATACATATAAATTATGTAAGTGAAACTATTGTGAGGAGATACTATATAGATACAGTTTACCCATATACGTCCATAAGGTGTACACGTTGCACTGGTGCAGAAGAAACAAATCGCTACTAGTATGCCAAATAATTGTTTATATCATACTATTTTAGCAAGCTCTATTGTCTAAAATATAACGTGTTAAAAAATTACAACCATTTTTACAATTTATTTTTTCGTCAATAGACAATCCTGTTTTTTTATTCATTTTTAGCTGAAATTATTAAGCTTCGTATAAACATTTTAATCGAATATATTGCAATAAGTAAAATAAACTTATAATGGCTTTCTATGTTTAAAAATATTTAATCGCCAACTATATAGAAATGAATTTTAACGTTATGCCGTTGTAGCATACTCTAATACGAGTAATATACCTGTCGGTATTACTACCTATTTCAACATAACAATTTTGTTTGCTTTTACAATATACACACAAAACTCATAATGACGTATTTAAAATTTGTTTAACGAAGTAAATATATATAATGTACTGTGATTAAAGTACACGCCAAGTTCCTATACCAAATGTGTAATAATAATTTTGTATAATAACTATCAATTATTTAATAGTTATACGCAGCATTTATTATAGCATGAAAAATATAAATTTCAAAATTTTATCAATTATCTTTTATACAAAGGATAAAAATAATATGCTAATGATAATCGCAAAATATATTATGATAATTTTAAAAAAATTAACTTTTTTCCTTATTTAATTTTAATTGTTAATTTGTTATAAACCTCATGTCTGGGCAATTTAGGTATACAACATATTTACCAAAACACAAAATGATATTTGACAAAGCATAAAAATAATAATAGGTACCTGTACCTATTATTATTTACCAATTTAATAATAATAATAATAAACATAAAATTAAATATTAAAATATCATCAAATTGCTAAGTAAATATTTCTACAAAATAAAAAATTGATACCTTTTGAAAAATGTAATTACATAAAAATATAATATTATATATCTGTATAAGTATAATACATATTATATGTATAACTATCAAAGTATAAAACAAAACAAAAATTAATACTTTAGGAAAATAGGGGACAAAATTTTAAAAAAACTATTGACATACTCGTATTATGATAATGTTTTTTTTTTTTATAATAACGTTAATTATATCATGCATGTTAATATATCTATATATATTTAAGTAAATATAATTTCCTCAAAAACAAAATTCTTTGCAATTTTGGATGGTATTTTATTTCTCATAGATAACATACAGACAACGTGTTAAACAATCGACAAAGTACATTGCTCCGAACCAATATATTATATCATATAAATATATTTAATCACACACGAAATGTTTTTATGATATTTGAATCAAATTTTTTTTTTTTAACCTTGAATATTATATAGTTATGCATCTAGAATTATTAACCACCTATATTATAATATTTAACATTATTTACATTTTTATAGATTAGAAAATTTATACCAAATATGGATAAGTGCCTATAATGGATTCATGATAAAATTTGAATTGAAAATAAAATTATAATAATATGTATAAATAAATAAACTAAACTGTAGACACCTCCTATATAGAATAATAGAAAAAATGTACGATCACGTACTATCATAATGATTCATGTTAATTATAATATTTCCCCCAACATTTTATAGTATAAAATGATATCTACAGTGTAAATATACTTGGATTAAATTTAAGTAAAAATTCAAAATTTAAGTGCAGCGAATTTATGTACCTTTACAAAAATCTCAACAACAAAATTTATTGTGTTTCGAAATTCTACCGAAAAAAATTCCAAAAAAAATTGCTTGTTTATTTTATAACATTTTGCGTGAATAGCTTATCTATAAACTATAGGTATATATATAATAATATAATGTGTGTAGCATGTTCAAAAAGTTTCATGATTTAATCAACTCTTTTAATATCTACTAACACTACAACACAACCTCAATGCGAATAATAAATATAAATTGGAAGGAAAATATAAAAATAAAAAAAAAAAATACATAAATAGTTGTGTAATCGTACAATCACCTGGCCACAGGAAAAAGATAAAACGAAACGCCAGACCGTACGTGAGACTAGGAAAAAAATATTATAGATATGAGGTACCTCTATATTGCTAATGATTTATCGATATAGGTACCGCAGCATAGAAAGAAAATCCAAGATTATAATAATATATTAACACGAAATATTAAAATATTGTGAATAATTTGAACAATTTGGCATTTAATAAATATTATTAATTGCCGCATAATTACAGGAGAACATGTAATAATATTGTATTTGTATTTATTATTATTATTTTTATTATTATTATTATTATTATTATTTTTTTTTTTTTATTATTATTATTATTATTATTATTTTTTTTTATTATTATTATTATTATTATTATTATTATTATTATTATTATTTTTTTTTTTTTATTATTATTATTATTATTATTATTATTATTATTATACACGAATTCGATCGACGATAATAAACATGATGAATAATAAATTAATATTATTATTAATAACTACCTGTTTTAACACGGCGATAGTTTGACATATTATACAAAATATCAATTTGTAAAATATATTATTCGTATTAAAGCGTTAGGTAACGTGTAATATGATAAACCTTAAAATTAAAGATAAAAATTGATATATTATATATATATAGAGAAAAAACTAAATTTTCTCAAATAAATGAAACGATTACGGTTGATAAAATTAAAATTTTAACCGGCAGGTACCTAGGTATATATATATATATGTATGTATGTATGTATGTATACATGTGTCGTAGTTATACGTGATATATACCTATACGTCTTTTACAAATAAAAATTGAAAACGATAACTCGTATTTTATGTACGTACAATTTTATTTAGTTATAAAATTGTAAATACCGTATAAAAAATAAAGTCACTGACCTTGTTTGCATTATTTCAAGGAATTATTTTAATAATACATAAAAATAGATTTGTTTTCTATAAACAGCTAGTTACTCGTGTCTACAATGACATTGCAAATTATTATAATATGTAGGTGGACATCATTAACTTTAATCTGAGAATTCATTTTTGAGAAGTACCTACATAATATTATAATAATTGTTATTCAAATCTTCTGTAAACGTTTATTTTTTTTATTTTTTTTTAGCTTTTTATTATTATTATTATTATTATTATTTACATTGGCACCGCAGAAAACGTTTTGGAATGACATTTGATTGGTAATTAATTACTATAATTAAATATCGTATTATTCACTCGTGTCTGTGTGTATACATTCGTAAAAGAATCGGACACTAACCTAAACTTATCACCACATTTTTTTCTCAACACAAAAATACCGTCAACGTTGTACACACATGCGTAAATACAATAATACGCGTCTAACCCTTGATACGTTATCCTAATACGTTAGGACATTAAACTTCAAATTAAATATTTCATCCTTTTATTCGTGTTTATCTTGGGCTATATGTTATATATTATACATATTATTATATATTTTGATGAATTAGTACAGCTCTTCTTTTCATTCGCAAATCACAGCCAAAACAATGAATTACGTGTTTTTTGTTTATATACTCGTACTTTACTCTCGTGGAAATGTTTTTTTTTTTTTTTTTTTTTTTTAAATCGTTTTTAGCCATAAGTGATAAGGCACAAAGTCAATATTTATTTTTAAATTTCTATAACGTATCAAATATTAATAATTATTACATTTTATAGTATCTACACACACACACAAATCTCTATACACACATATTTCATTATTATGTAGTGTACCTACCTATAAGCTATAACGTACCTACATAATCTAAATTGACACGTGACAATTTTAAATAGGTACACAAAATTAAAATATAACGAACCGCTTCATATTTAAATAAATTTACACATATACATATAATATTACGACAAAGTTTTGTTTTGCATTTTTTTTTCTTATTTATTCTTGACTGGTCATTTACAATATTTATTTAGCAATCCTCAATGGCGTTGACTATAATATTCTTATTTTACTAATAAATATTAATAATTTAAATTTGTACACGTCATGTACACTTTACAAAATATTAAAACATTAATTATTCAATTATATAAAATAATTAAAACAGATTAATTATAATTAAAATTATTTTCCCAGTCCAATTTAAACAATTTTTATAATATTAAAAAATTATGTCAGTCTACGAATAGATTTTTTTTAATAGTAAACTTTAAACTTTAGATTTATGGAGGTATATTAATCTATGATATTACAATAAATACACTCGATATAGTCAATAAACATATTTTTTTCTCTATTCTGAAATTAATAATATTGTAGCGTTTTCCTTCGTTTGATCAACGATTATGGCCGGTTTATTTTTATTAGAGATCATTAAGCATATAAAGCAGGCTTATTTTATAATTATTAGTATTCATAATTATGATACACAATTCGTTGTGGACTATAACATTAATTTTTTTCTTTGCACAGATAGGTACTTGCTATTCTTTAAATCGCAAAATATATACTTTTACTAGTATTATTTCGCGAGACGGTGATAATTACATAGTAGTTCGTACGCTACTGACAATAATTTCATATTATATTCATGAGATGGCCCGTATCTCTTACATCGAAAAATGTTATCAATATAAATAATAATTATTATAAAAGTTAAATAATATTTTATCACTCGTCAACGCGATTGTTACATTGGTTTTACAAGATAATAAGTTCAATTTGTATATAATATTCATCCTTAAAAATATTAACTTATGTTGACACCAGGAAGTTCCTTGTTGATTCCAATTTGGCGAAGATTGTTTTATATTCGTGCGCATAATAGATATATTTTTTTTTTATTTTTATTATTTGTTTTTTTTTTTTTGTATGTGTTATGTTTTATTGGCATCGTTAAATACGTACAATTTTCCAAAAAAAAAAAAAAATTTTAAATATAAGACTAGTTAACTTAAAATTTGCTAGTGACGCGCATATAATGAGTAAAAAATGGAATGTTACACAAATAATGAGAATTTCGTACGTTTACAATAATATTATTATCTATTCATCTTCATTCTTCATTAACTTATAATAATTATTATTAATTAATTTTTGTAATAAAAATTGCATATTACCGTGTATAACAGTAGAAAATTGGTAAATTTTAATATATTTTTCAATAAATACAATTTATTCAATATTACTATTTCTATTCTCTATGAAATTAACTCACGCGGTTTACATTTAAAATTTTAATACAAATTTGATAAAGTAACTCGTATCGTACGTTTTGTTGCCTAATTTTAAGGGGTACAAATTCGTTGTAACAATATCGTATTGTGTTATAATATTATTAATATTTCAAACGTTTTGGCCCGTGGGTCTTAACTACAATTTAAATAGTTGTTACGAAATAAACGTAAGTTGTACACCGTGCCTATATACAACACTAGAATTATTATTGATTTATTTTAAAATTATACCAGACGAAATAATGAATAAATTATTATAATAAAGTACCCTGGGAAAGTTTACTTTTCATATTTAATGTAAACGCGCCTATATACTTATTATGAAATGTCGTCTATATTAAATTGTATTATCATAAAACAAATGATTATATTGCGGTATCGTTCAACTATAAACTATAAAAATATTCAACGCTAAAGCGTGCAGTTATCGAAAGGTCGATGAACTTAATTTATATATAGGTATATAATATTCTAATGTTGGAAGACATAACACAAAGAAATACGAACTAATAAATTTAATCTGTACTTATAATAATTGAAAATGCCGTATATAGAAAAATGTAAGATGAAGGGTAGTGGGTAAATTTGTAATGTTATATTATTATGTATATCGCGTGTCGATTTATTTAATTTTAAAAACGTTCGGACTAATATTCAGAGAAATACTAAATAATAGGAAAATCACCCATGGATACTTAGATACTAGATTATAAAAAATAATAAAATGATTAAAAATATTATAATGTTATTATATAACTTATTTAAATCGGAATTATTATCACAATAATCATCATATTAGTGGAAAAATATATATATTAAACGTTGTTTAATCGTGTAAAATACGTTATTTAAAATATAATAATTGTATTAAAAAAATATTTTATTTGGAACATTCGAATTTATATAAAATAATTTTTCATAATAATTGACCATCGAAGCGTTACAAGAATAAACTTCGAACACTTGATACAATTACCTATTACCTAATCTACATCACCGGCATCACCTATACGTGTGTATTAAATGAATATTGTACAATATAATTTCAAAATACTAAAAATTTTAATTTCTGACGAAATTTAAAATTTATAGGTGCCTCTAACGTACAAGTCGATCAGAATTTATTTAAAAAATTAATTAAAAAAAAATTATCGTTTAAAAAATAATAATTTTTTGTAAAATGAAATTTTGACTGTATAATACTATAATACGAGTATAATACCTATGTGCTTTGTAATAATATTATATTTTATTATTTTTAATTTTTAATATTTTAACAAAACTACCGGCATTCAGCCGTGAAATCAAATATGAAATAATAATAATATTATACCAAAAATATTTCTGGTGCTTTATGGACAACCATCACGATAAGTAAGTATCTACTATAATATTATTATACTTATATACACAGCATCACTATTGTAATATTTTTCTGTACAACAAACCTGTGAAACACGAGTGACATTACATACACGACTACACGAGATTATAGATTTTAAACTTTTGTCTTCACTTTTACAATTTACAATTTGATTAAATACAGTGGCGTAGTCAGGGGGAGTTTAAAAGTTAAACCCCCATCGACTTTATATACCCATGTATATATATAGTAATAGTGTTTTTTAAGCATGCCAAAATTGTACATGTATATGAATTTTTATTTAATAACCCCATCCCTTCACTTATTTCTGGCTACGCCACTAATTAAATAGTATATAATATAGTACAGTAATATAATAAAATACAATTATTTGTATAGGTGTACCTATACAGAAATTATTCACAAATTTTACGTGGGTACGTATATTATGCTGCCACTGTATTGCGCATTCATAATATTGTATATTGACGCAGACGAACATAATAATATTGTTATAATTATTATTATTATTATTATTATTAAATAGCATATCAGTCGTATAGGTAAGTAGGTAAATATCTATGCGCGTCGATCGAAATGAAAGATTTAAACAATTTATATCATTATACAATGCGTAACATACAGAAAATATAGATATTGAAATATCTTCGTAATATAAAATATTTGTTGGGAATTCTGAATTTGAACTGTTCAAATGCGTATGCCTACGTCATCACGCACGTTATAATAATAATTATTAATTACACAATAAACTCGTATTATTCAGTATTTATGTACCTATTCTATAAAATGTGTATGGTTTCAAAGTGTTTTTGCGATTAAAAAAGAAAAAGCAAAGGAAGGAATACTGGTGTGGAAGGGATACAGCATACACAGGTATAAATAGAGGATAATGTTAAATTTTTTATTAACATTTGAATGCAACGATAAATCATTACATTCGGGAAATCGATTTTGCGCGAAGTTCATAAGATTACATATGTATTTATTAAAATTTTTGACATTTATCAGTCTATAGGTTCAATATATGTACTAAACCCCTAAATTAGTCGTCTAAATAACCAAATCTGACAGTAGTGACAGACGATTTATCATTGCATTCGCAAATGTTAATCGAAAATTAACATTATCCTCTTTTTACGTGTATCCACTTCCCTTACTTTTTATTCATTAAAATTAAACAGGTACGAAAAAAAAAACGTAAATGTAATATTCACAATTAATTGGAATTGAATTAAGTAAAATGTATTTGAACTTCAATAAAATGTTCAAATTTTTTTGTCGATTTTATTTAACATTATTGTAAAATATTGATATATAATAAGAAGAAACAATATAAATAGGTACTTTAAATATTGATACCTATTACTAAAATATAAACTTTCAGTAACCATAAAAAAAATTTAATACACATGCATTTTTTTTTTTTTAATCTAAAAATACTATATAGTGCTACAGATTGAAATTTATATAGGTACGTAAATTATATTAAAATATAAAGTAAACTTATCGTATTGCATAGTAATTAATATAATAATTTATATAATCCTTATAATTCAATTATATCATTAACCGTCTACAAAAGATTATTATTGGTAATCGAAATTCTGTACGCACAGATAAAAATATTAATTCGGCGTTGATGATAATAATATCTCAGACGAGACTAATAATTTTATTATTCGTGTCCAACTATACTATAACATTATGTAATCGGGCGAACCAGGTAAAACGAGAATAAATTAATGATGTGCGCGGGAGGAGTAGGACTCGAACCTGACTTTAACATTTTTTTAATCTAACCTTTTTTTTTTTTTTTTTTTTATAACAAGATAGACCCAACAGTACACACATAAGTGTAGAATAAAGTATATGAAAAAAAAAATAAATATTAAACCCCTCCTATTCTGCTAGAATACAAAAATATAAATACGACCTTACAACGAGCTGCATAATATTTAGTGTTATTTTATAATATTATAATTCCACCGGTCAAGGCGAGGGTACAATACTATAATAAATAATTAAAAAAAAAAAATAGTCATATTTCTTAACTCGATGATGGTAAATATATTATGTAATATCGTATAATTGTTGGTAAATAAATACTTATTACTATTATTTTTTATGAATATTATTATGTCATTTCGATATATATAAGAAAGTAAGTAATAATTATTGTAAAAAATTATGGAATGCAAGATGGTAATCATATTATAATTTTATATTATTTTACACGTTTAGGCTTTAGTATGTATTATATATTATAATATAATATATTTTATAAATTACCGGTTCAATTTTGACACCAGAAAACTTTAACGTGTGATATTTTCGCATAATATTATAGTTATTTCCAATATTTAGTTGGAAAATTGGCAATCCATCGATAAAAATCAAATTCGAAATACTTACGTATTAGGGTAAGAGATAAAAATTTCACTGAAACGTTATTTTAAAATAAAATCGAAAACTTGATTTATAATATTGTTTTTTAAATAATTTATCGAAAGGTATATAACTTCTCTTTTATATATAACTTATATATAATTTGATGTGAACGAATGACAAAATATAATTTAAAAAATATCGGGTAAATATCTTTCAAATTTAATTGTAGTAAACTTAAATGGTAAATTTAGTTTAATATTTATACAAATTTCTGACTTAAAAAAAAAAATTACTTTATTTTATTTCTTGAAAATATTTATTGGTATATTAAATTTTTTTTTCTCGATCGTGTTTATACTTATATTTTCTGTTCGAAAAGGTAACCATTGTCGTCGAGAGGTAAAAAGGAAACATTCAGTGACAAAAAAAAATAATAATTATTATTATTATTCCGGCGAACGCTAAATTATAAAATTGCGATGAAAACGTAAAAAAAAAAAAACTAACAATGAAAAAAATAATATATAGGTATAATATTTATCGGTCGGTGAATAATTACAAGGAACACGAGTTTGACCGAGAATCGTGAAAAACGTCATAATAAAAAAATTGTCATACAAAATCGCGTATGGTGGACACTGGACGCGTCTCGCCACGCCGCCAACGGTATTTATCCTGCAATTTGCATACGATCGCAAAATGAATTGTTTATTTTTATGACACGCGTATCCCATGACGCAATCTATAACGAATTTGATAGTAACGAAATACAATTATGTAAAAATGTATTTGCATTCATTTTGACAATGTAGGTAGGTACCTCTATCTAACATAATAAAACACTAAAATGAATGATTATTTCTCGTGCACTGTGCTGCAGAAAACAATTGATAATATAGGTAGAGGTATGCCTATAATAACATATTATATAGCTTTTGTTTAATGGTTTCGATTCAATAAGGCAAATTAAAAAAAAAAAAAATAATAAATACATTATAAATTGTTCATTTAGGTATTTAATTTTACTTAGAGGTATATCTCGCGTGTAAGTAAATACCAACCTATATGGGATATAATATACGAATACGCGGTATATCAAAGTAAGAATAGCATAGAAACCTATAATAATTTCGTTTTCTAACGCTTTTGTCTCGCTAATAATGCCCGATGTTTGACATTCCGATAGTTTAATTTTTCACATAATTTAAAATATTTTATGTAAAAAAAAAAAAAAAAAATTAACGCGTTATTTTAATATACCTACCTATGAAATTCGAATTTATTGTCTATTCGGAAATATCGTGGAAAGTGACAGTAATGAGAATAGAGAAATATTATTTATAGTCCTATCGATATATCGTTATTATTATACTTTCTCGATAGTAGGTATATAGAATCAGTTATTATTCCAATTTCAAATCAGCATGTGCCTCTCTATATAAACTTTCAAATTTCAAATTTCAATAGTAGGTACCTACTACCTGTATGACAGAATTTATGAAAACTACTAGGTAACTAATAAAGTTTAGTATCTATTTAAAATTAATAATTGATAAAAGTAATAAAGTACTTAACTGACTTGGCACCAAATCGATACCGTAATAAAATGCTAAAATACGATTGGTCATATATATAGCCCATAGAAAGCCTATTTAGAAAGTTTATAGTACTAAAATAATATAGGTATATATAATAATATTATATATTATGCAATATCATATTGGGAAAATAACTGGATAAAAATAAAATACAGACTGGAGACTGTAAATCTATTCGCGAAAAAATATTACCGACTTACCATTATAGTAAATTATACCTTAACAGAAAGATTTATTTATTTATTGTACTCATCTTATGTCCTTACAACACCACACATATCTCATAGGTATAGGTAGTATTTAAAATGTATTATTAAACAATTTAAAATATAAGTAGGTATGATTATTACGTTTTTTTTATAAAAATATAAAATGATAGGAAAACACGAGGGAGCTCTTTCTCAGAGCTATAGACTATAGTTATCACTGCTATAGATATTTGTATTTCCTTATCGTTATATTTTTAATTTCTTAATTATTAATAACCTTCTTTTTACTATAGTTTTCAATTTCAAGTACCTATAAGGAATAGCTCACTTTGCCTATACCGACTCTGCTCACTTACTCAAGTGACGTTTCGCGGTACTTTTCGTAAGGATGGGGCTACGCCCCAAGAGACTACAAAATAACCTACCTGTTACATCATAAACTTGATACTGGTGCGCATAGGCGGCACTTGGTAGAATTTGAGGGGGGTGCTTTAATTACCTGTGGGATACTGGGATTTCCTTAAAACATCTAACAAATATATTATCAATATAACGAAAGTATAAAAAACAATAAGCAAGGGAAGGGATACAGGTGTAATGTGTAAAGAGGTTATTAGTGTTGAATTTTGATTACAATTTGAATATGCAATAATAAATCATTACATTCGTGAAAAGGATTGAGCGAAGTTCATCAGATAACATGTACTTA
This sequence comes from Tetraneura akinire, assembly GCA_021307375.1. Taxonomy (NCBI): domain Eukaryota; kingdom Metazoa; phylum Arthropoda; class Insecta; order Hemiptera; family Aphididae; genus Tetraneura; species Tetraneura akinire. The sequence goes on along the minus strand of JAIUCT010000017.1, from coordinate 4,101,417 downwards.
CCGATTAAAATTTTTACATTTATCAGTCTCTACGTAATAATTTATCATAAAATCCCTAAATGAGTCACCTAAATACCATAAATAGTCACCCAAATAATATAATTGTTTTCTAAGCATAACCAATTATAAAATCATATCTATATCAATACAAATTAAATAAATCTAATTTAGGCAAGAATAATAATAAACAATTTTATAACATTTTATTTCATAACAAGACGCTATGGAAATTCGAAATGCGTTTATCATACATTTTATACCTATTTGTAGTGCTCTAAAATACACTATTCAGAAGTTTGCTATATAACAATACATATATATCATAAGATTTACTTAAATATTATTGTCTGTGGTGGCAAAATGATGCTTTTGTCCCCTCAAAATCAAAATAATTATCGTGGGTGCAACTACACCCTCATACCCCCACTGCTGGTGCGGACATACTCGTAGGTGGTGGTTTTGTGTGACCTAAAACCTTGCTTCTCGAGACCTTTGCAAATTCAGGAGAGGCGTAGAATTTAAATTTTTTTAGATGAAAAATTAGGTATAAATGTTTGAAAAACTGCAAATTAAATTTAACCGGTCTCTCCGGGTAATGAACTCGAGAAGTCGAGTAATATTTAATTCACATTGCTATTCAATCAATTTCTTGTAATAAGTGCTATGTGTGCTATTAACTTTTGATTCTTAGACTTCAAACGCTCCTCGAAAATGAGCTTCCGTTGCTGTTGGTAATCAAAAGAAAATTAAAAACATACAATTATAACAACTATAAACAGAGTTTAAAATACTCTGTTAATCTCTTTTTAAAAATAATAATATATAGATCCTACTTACACAAAGTCTTAAAATTTTGCTATATTTATTCCGTTTTTAACTTGTTCAGAATTTTTTTCTCGTTGAATATAATTTTATTTCATTATATTTTTATATGCTTTCATTTCTATAAGCATATTAATATACGTATATATATATATATTAATTAAACATATAAGATAATCAATTGCGCAAATACCTATCGATTACCTATCAAATACGTATTTAGTATTTCCAATTACGCAATTGTGATTAAAATTAAATATAATACCATCTAAACTTCTAAACATAATACAGGTAGGTACCTATGTTTTTCTTTCGGCATTTAAAATGAATATGAAATTATGATTTATTTAAACCAGAGTAATGGACGGCCAATTAGTTTTGGTTGGTATATAATATTATCTCTATTAGACTTATTTTAGATTTTGAGCGAAATAAGTGACCAATTTTATAAGAATATATTTTTTTGATTTTTAATATTTACCAACTTTAATTGGTCTTAAAATTACTAAAATGGCTAATTAATACCTACATAATTTCGCAATATTTATATAGGTATAAAAAAAAAAAAGTCGACATTAAAATTAAGGTAATTAGATAAAAGAGGTTCCTTTTACCAATATTCAATAAAAATAATATATTTTAATATTATTAAAATAATGCAGTTTATCAAACTATCCAATCAAATTTGTTTAGTAGTTATTCGAGGTAGGTATACAATCTACGTGACATCAAAAAAATACACTAGAAGACTTAATTAAACCAAAAACTCATTTATATTCGTCCATTTATCCGTAGTTTAAATCAAATAGGCATGTAACAAAATTTTTTTGTAATAACACTACACTTACTGCACATTATGATACCTAATCATAAAAGAAAATAACATTTAACGCAACAAGAATAATAAAAATTTAGTTTTCAGGTGAGGAATGAAGTGTCCTCATTGGTTTCAGTTCTCAACAGAAGTAGGTAGTAACAAATTATCACATTGAGGAATTCCTGAGAGAATATGAAGGTAATCAAAATGAACACTATAAGTATTCACTATTTTCTATTTAAGTAACCATAAGAAAATCCATAAACAAATCTGGTCTTGCAATGAATTCATCAAAGACTTAAGTACTTAAGATACACATTAAGAATCATTTCTCTCGTGTTAAGGAATACATATATTATGTATCATAGTTTCATAAAAAATAGATACAATTAATTTTATTTTTCCTAAATTAGTACAATATGTATATGTTAATATGTTTCATTGAATATAAATCAATATTATAACTGTAGTTCTTATAAAATAATTTTTTAAAAATATTGCAATTATATATCTACTTATTTAATTTTTAATACATATACTATAGTCAATTTAAAATAAAAGGCAGTGCTAACAATATAATTTATTTATATTGTTAAACTTATTTAATATTACATAATATTATGGTGATTAAATAAATAATATAATATCTATTCATAATAGCAATAAAATAAATATACAAATCTATAATTAAAAAAAAAAAAATTAATATCGCATGTAATAATTACCAGGTACATGATACTTTAAAATATAGTAAAAATAAATATATTTAAATATATACAAATATACAATAGAGTAGAACCTCATTAATCTAGACTAATGTAAATTAATTTAAAAAATATAACAACAAAAATGACATATTTGTTAACACCAATACAAATTTAAAAATATTTCATTTGTTCTTCGATAAAACTACATAATTATTACTTATACTTATAATACTTTTAAATTGTACTATACATATTATTATGTTATAGTATAAAATAAACTATAAATATAATTAACAAATAACAACACATTATAATAAATGTATTTTTAAATTAAATAATACACATATAATATACTATTGTTAAAAATTATTTGTTATTTGGTAGAGTTTTTGAACTTTCTCCTTTTTCAAATTGTATAAATCTTTTATTTTTGGTCAATGTTTGTTCTTTTGTTACAGTTTCCACTTCAGTACTATTTAAAACAATATATATATATATATTTACATATCTATATAAATAATAAGAAAGTTAGTTTAGTTAATGGAATGTCACATACTACTTCACTTCTTTAATCATATATTACAATATTTATGATAAAATTTAGATGTTAATTATGTTTTTTTTTTATAGAGGTATAATTTATAAGACAAGATACATTTTTGATTTAAGTTATTATTTCAACTTGTTATTATTTATATAAATAATAACACAGCAATATCTCTGTGTAGTTAAAGGTAGGAACAGACTACTATCATGTTACGTTAGCTCACGTGCTGATACGGTATCTCACGTCATGAAGAAAAGTGTAGAGCCTGTAATACTATGTATTAAAATGAGTTAAAATGTATCAGAAATACACTGAAGGCATGTCCACATATCATGTGATATCACCAACCCCACGTGTGACAGCATGGTTATTATTTCTGAAAGTTTACAGTTTTACACATTTTCAGCTCATAAAATTTCATGAATCTATTATATATAATATATTTATATACGTTTTGTTTTTCACAATGGATGACATTTTTCTTATTGAAAAAGTCAGAGAGCGCGAATTTTATATAATCCTAAGTTACAAAATTACTGTGATAAAAATATTTGCCTAAGAATGCTTTTAATTCTTGGACTAGTGTATGAAATTCACCAAACTTTTCTCTTTTTTTTTTATTAATTTTGTGTATCCATTCTCTTTTCAGCTTTTCTTCAGCAAGAGCTGCAAAAGCAGACACAATTTCCAATTCCTCTTCACAATCTGATGAACTAGTTGAACTGGCACATTCCATTTTTTAAATAAAAAACTTATAACATTATTTGTCTAGTGCATATGGTTGACAACTGACTAAATACCGTGACATGATGTATATTATATGATAGTAGTACGTTTTTAAACATGACATCATGGCCAACGTGAGTCCTCATGAGCTCACGTGACATGACAGTAGTCTGTTCGTAGTTTTACTTTCTCATGGTAAATTAAAAATTTACATACCAATATGATAAAATAATATTTATAATTAAATTGTATGCTATAATATTTACTATTTTTACATATAGGTTTTAATCAAAAAAATTGATTTTGAAAAAATTTAAAATCAATATGTAGTAAATAAATTTATGTAATATAGCAATATACAAATTAATAATTTTTGTATAAAAAAAAAAGTGTAAAATAATTCTCTACATTAAAATTGCAATATAAATGCAAACAATTATTTAAATATTTGATCTTATTTTAAATTATCAAGTTATTGTTATAAAAATGAAGCAATAAATTATACTGCACTGTACTAGTAATGTTATATCTTTTCACAGTATTAATTATTAAAAAAATTAATTGTATTAAAATTTAAATCAGTAAGAACTAAAATTAATTTATGGTATCATTTTAAAAGTAAACATACCCTTTTCTTTTCTTAAAATTTTGAGCTTTTAATCTACGTGTTTGACTTATCCTTCTTCTTAAATTACTACAATCATAAAAAAAAACATTTAAGATTATATTGATAAACATTTGTATATATTAATGTATACTTTCTTATTTCAGGTTCCATAGAATGATTATCAAATTTTTTGGTTAATACACGCTGTTGGAGAGGTCGGATTGGTCTCAATACAACCTTGCAATCAGATACATTTCCATTGTCATTTGAAACAACATATATTCTAACATTATTTTCATCATTAGGTAATTTATTATTATTTTGTACATTGTCTATAGCGTTGTTTACATTTTGGGTAGAAAGAGCCTTTTTAGTCATGTTTAAATACCTATACTTGTTATTGTATTTTCTACGAAGTCTATTTTTATCTTCTTCTTCTCTTTTCTTTTTATTAGTATCCATTAGGTTAGTATCATTATCGACATTATTATACATGGGTACCATACCAGAATTAATTAAATAATTATTATTTTTAGTCATTGGTTTTACATCTCCAGAATTTTTATATTGTGTTTTTACAGTACTTGGTATAACAGGAGTAACATGAGATATCTTAGTTTGTGAATTAGTCGATTGTTCATTAGTAGGATTAACCGTGCTTTTATTAATATCTGCATTATGTTGTTCACTTGCTTCAACTGCTTTAATTAAATCCATTAACATTAATTTAATCTGTGTTTTAGAGTAATCTTTTGACTCGATACGATTAACATCTAAGTTAGATGGTGATTTTACAGTTTCTAAAAGGGCTTCAGATTCAACTAGAAAATTTGATAAACCATCCATATTTAATCTTAATTTAACCTGAAAACGAGAAATTTAATATTAAAAACTAAAATAAGAATAATTTAATATCTAATCGAAATGCTTTAACTTATTTTAACTTGTTTAACTCGCAATTGCCAGTTAAAATCATCACACAACTTGACTAATATAAAGTAGATGACAATAATATTGCCAATTTATTATTAATACCATTCATAATAATATTTAAATAATATTTATACTATATTTTATACATATTATATTATAATATACATTTTAAACCATTTCTAATACATACAGCTAGCAGTCTGATGATGACACTAATGGAATTGGCTGATTTGCGTACCATTTCGCTTTCTGTTCTTTGAGACGTAACAATCCAGTTCAACGTTTGTTGCATAACATCCATTTGTGTTCTCAAAGCCTGTATTTCACTTACAATTAATTCTGGATCCATATCGTACAGTGAAAAAATCGACCGCCAAAATATAATAAAATTCTTTATCAAACTAAAGAAACGTATTTTATTTGTATTATTAACAATGAATAAATAAAATTATCAAAATGAAATTAAAATTTCCGATTTTATTTATAATACAATTAATCATTAATTGCTTTGTTAATTTAATTGCAATTATTGAATTAACAAACAATTATAAATTAACTATAATATACTCTATATATTTAGAACATAACAAATTAAAAATTGTATACCAAATAGTAAAGAGTAAATACGATCTGTGATTATAGTATTATACATAATACAATTCGGAGGGCCGCGCAGTTTGGTGTAATCTAAAAGGAACCATGGTTACCACTCACAATAAAATATAGTTTTGTTTGCTATACTGTAATACTGTTGCTTTAATAACCATGGTTGTATATAAACTAGTTTTCCTCGTGGATATTAGAATCGTAGATTAGATAATTATTATCACGAATCACGATTCGCATTTCATATTTTTGATTTTTAAGTTCATCTACATTCTATATACCTATAAAAAAAAAATACTTCAGTTTATTTCAAAAATTTTTAAAGGAGTTAATTATTAGTCAATAATTGATTCAATTATATTTACCAATCAATTTTTAATTTAAATTTAATTTTGTGTTTGTAAATAAATTAAAATAGAAAATGTTTGGAACTATCGGAAGACCTGGACCTGCTGTCAAAGCAAAACCTCGAACTACAATTGAAAAAGTGAAACTAATTTATCAAGATGAAGATATATGGTAATTTTTATATTTTATGTGGTGAAATTATTTATAATATTTTGTTAATGAATTATAGGAATATTGTCAAGAGCTTAACGTTTTTCGTTGTTGCTATTAAGTTCACCAGAGAATTTAAAGGTGTTGATCTTATACGCTGAAAACAGAACACTCACTTATTAATTAGTTTTTTTTAATGTACATATTATACAAAATATCTTCAATGTAATTGTATTTTATACATTTATCTTGCTTGTAAAATACATTCTTTTATCCTAATGTATTAATTCACTCTGATTTTTGGTTATCTGGAAATACTATATTTAATAGAGTTTTATAACAAATAATGATTATTAAGTATAAGTAGTAGCACAAGCATATACATATTTTTCATTCGGGTAAATATATGCAAATGCAATATAAATTTAAATTAATCAATTGAGAATTATAAAATCATCTTTTAGTTTGTGTGACAAACCAAGTTGTTACAGTATTACAGTAATATATAATTCAAATTTTTGATGATTCAATGTTTAAGGGTGAGAAGTTAATGAAGAATTTCAATTATCAAATTATATTCGTTTGTTTTAAAAGGTTTAAATTATAAGGAAGAAAAAAGTTTAATTATCAAAAATTATGAAAAAGAATTTGCATGTAAATGTAATATTTATAATAATACATGTGATTTTTAAGATATTCTTCCATTTGTGAATAATTATTATTGCAAGTATAATATATTATGATACGTATTAGTGTTGTACTGTCTGATATGAACTTGCTAATAAATTATTGACATGAATAATATCTTTTATTTATTAACGTTAAAATTACTTATTATTTATTAATTAGTAATTTCCCTATTTTTATTTTTTTCAATGAGTTATTTCATAAATGAACAAATACAATATATTATATTATATAACTTATAGGTAAATATTAACGTATTTTGAAATATTAAAATTATAACTAATAAATTTAAATAAATAAGTATATACTATATAGGTGCTAATTGGTGGCTTAAACATTTAAAATTATATTATGTACATGAATATGAAAAATTAAGTATTAGGTAACTATTAATACGTAATAACGATATAAGATTATCTAAGCACGAAGCACGGTCTTCTAGGTATCTTCTAAGACCGTGTAAAGTGTAATCGACAATCACAGATAAATATAATATTAATATATCAAAATAACGAAAAAAATCATATAAAAAATTATATAACAGTTTTTTCGCGTGTACGATAGAAGATTACACGGAGAAAAACGCGTGTGCGAGAGTACGATTGCACGTAGAAAAATGAGCGTGGAGGCTTGAAAAATGAAAATATCAAAATTCTGATTTTAAATTCTTTATACGAAGGGTGGTCGGAACAAATTGTTTATATGACGTTTTTCCGGTTTTTCGATATTTTGACATTTTTAAAATACCCAAAAGCCAATTTCAACTGGGGCGGGGGTAAAAATTTTAAATTTTGATAGCGGATTCTTATTATGCTAGGTCATAGAAACAATAGTTTCTATATAACGTTTTACGATATTTTTACTTTTTAATGGTGAAAAAACGATTCAAAGTCAATAATCGTTAAAATATAACATTTTTAATATTTATGCTGTATTATAAATTATAATACGTCTATTGTACGTATGAGGTATGAATATGAACGTATGAAATGAAATGAAAATGAATGTATGAAAATGAAATGAACTTGATTGATATTATTTGATATCGATATAATATGGCACGGTAATGTTGGTACCACTAGCGAATGATTGTAGCTTGATGCATCTACCTTACTCTCTACACCATGATACGGACTTTAACTGCTTTAACCACAGAATCTACTCTGTGCTGTGCTTTAACAATTTTAAATTTTTCGATAATTTCACTATTTCAGTTTGTTTTTGTTTTTGTTCCAAAAGCCAGAGTTCAACCACAGACTATATAGTCTCACTATACTTCATATAGTCTGTGGTTCAACCGTGTAAACATTATACAAAAAAAAAAAAAAAAAGGAATCGAAAAATTGGAACACTCTTACACTCTAGACTTACATTTCACTCAGGTTAGTACAAATTTATTCAAAATTTTAAATATTCTCAACGATAACATGCAATAACGTCTTTTTAGATGCAATGGATATTCTAAAAAATAATAGAGTAAAAGAATACTTACGTACTTTAAATGGAAAATCTCCTATTCAACATGTAACAACCATTTGTCAGTGTATGCAAAACGATTTTCCACAAAATGCTCATTGTGATGAAAGGAATCCTTTCAGTAATAACTTAGTAGAATTAGCTACAGTAAATCAAAGTAGATTAGTAATGTATATAACAAAGACTACGTATTTTAGTGGCAATACTATGAAATATTTACTCAATGAAATGTTAAACTGTAAAAATGTAGAAAAAGTCGAACGGTATAATAATGTACTTGAACAAAATTTTAAGTTTCATCCACCTTGTGCTCAATACATGAATTTAGAATATGAACAATTACTACTTGCTCCTTACAGGAAATACTTTATGGAAATGACTTTATGGGATTATTTAATAGAAAATTTCAAACTTATGTCAAACAAATCTTTTTTATATGGAGATGATGATGTTTTTGCATTAGCGTTTGAAAAGTGTTTGAGTTTTTGTGTTCGTGTTCTGCAACTGAATTTTGAGGCATCTAAAAAGAACAATTTTAAACCACTAATTATGAAGTGTTTAAGATATAATCCTGAAAGAAGGACAAGATTACATGATATTAGTAAACTTCTTAATATGGCATTTAACACTGGGTATGATGTTCAAATGTCAATTATTCATCTTGCAATACTTGTAAATGAGATTCAAATATGATACCTACTACCATGTAATAAAAATCAATCATTAAATCTCAAATATTTTTTTTTACTTTTTTTTTATAAATAAATACTAATCTTATATTTTATTCTTCTGTTTTGTTTACTACAATACTTCATTATATGAAGTTATCTAATATATTTATTCACCTAACCTCGTCTTCACCAAGTCTTCCTTTAACTGCAATATATTCACTCGTTTTCTCCTCAATAAAATCCCTACATTATCCAGTATTCTTTATATTTGCTATTTTAACCTGTAATTACTTTCATTTCAGTAAAAAACATGTTATGTTTTTTTCTGATGTCTATAATAATATTATAATAATATTCGGCATTTTCTTGCCCAACAAAATAATGTGCAACTTTATTTATAGACTTTTTAAACTTTATTTCTCTGATAAAATCATATCATTGTTTATTCGAATTTAAGTTATTAATATAATATTTATATACAAAATTATTAAATTAATTTTTATTATTTTAATATTGTATTATATACTATAAAATCATGTATTATTAAAATTTTTAAAATAATTATATTTAAATTACTTCTTTATAAAAATGTTCATGCTTTATTCAATATTTATATATTCAAAGAATAAAAAGTCAAATTTATTCATACATAATATTGCATTTGCAATATTAATTTTAAATGATTTATGTAATTGTAATTATGGAACCTATATTATGGTCCTATATAAATTAATACAATTTTAGTATTTAACAATTTATTAATAATTTAAGTATTAATTTTAGTATAAATATAAATATAAATGTTTTATGTAATTATTTTAATGAGTTTAACAGACACCATAACAAAATAGTAAATACTCAATTTATATTTTAATTATAAAATTTATATATGTACAATTAATAGTAAAATAAATACAAAAGTATAATATTTATTTTATTTTTGTTTATATCATAAAAAACAAAACAAATAATTTATCACCCATGAAAATAACACATTTTTAAAATTATTTTGAGAATATTTGAATAACACATTTTATTCAGATTTTGTTTTTACTTCCTCAGAGGATAGTTCAACAATGTCTTCATCAAGTCTATTTTGATCTACAGGATACAACCTAGTATAAATAATTATATATAGTTCCACTAATATTACAGGTTATATTTCATTTAAGGGGTCCGATACTGATGCTGGTTTTATATACAAAAACATATCTTACCGGAAAAACTCTGGTGCTTTATAAAATGGTTAGATTTTGATTTTTGTTTTTTTATTTAAAAGAGAAAGATCTTTTACAAGGCAGATTGAAATATGATTTTTTTTTCTAACAAGGTTAAAATCGATTAAAATGATACCTTAAAAAATCCCAAATTTATAAATAATATATATGTAGGTATAATATTATAATTTAAATTTTGAAAATCGGACTTCAATCTTAAAATTTTTTTCTAAAAAAAAATAAAACAAAAATCAAAATTTAACCATTTTGTAAAGTGTGATAATTATTTCTGTAAGGCATGTTTTTGTATATATTTTGTATATATTTTGTATATATTTTGTATATATTTTGTATATATTTTGTATATAAAACCCTCATCTGCACCGGGCTTCATTACTATGGAAATATGTTTTATATTTTTATTAGTTATTATTTACCATCTTTGGTAGATATATATAAGAAAAACTATATCGTCTCTAAAACAAGCCAACCGATGAGCAGTGGGCATTGGAATGATAAATGCAAACAAGTCGTCAATGAAAGTGTTAAAAGCCTATTAACATAATTATTTAAAATAAATTATATATATATTATTTACTTGGAAGATATTATTAATATTTTAAAAACTCACTTTGTACATAAATGTTTTCCATGGAAGATGAGCAACTGATTTAAGTCTATAGTTTATGAAAAGTTGAGGCAACATAAAGAGAAATCCAAATGCGTAGACTCCATTGACAAGACTTTTAATAATCCAAGAATACCAGCTATATATAAAATAAATAATTTAAAAAATGTATATTGATTAGCAAGTAAGTTTTTATTTAAAACATGTAAAACTACCTTTTTTGTGGTTCATAGATAAGTGAATAAACAGCAGCAGCAAAACATAATGGATATAAGACATATAAAAGATATTTCATGGATTCAGCATCAAATTTTTTAGTATCTTCTTCGGTACGATTTAAGTTTAATTTTTTCAATTTAAGATTTTTCCAATCTATTGGTATAATTTTAAATACTTTCCAAATCTAATTATTCAAACAAATATAATTTGGTCAACTATTTTATAAGTCATTAGACACTTAAGCAGTATTAATATGTGATGTGGTATATTGTAATTTTATTAATTATATTAATGTTTTAATTGTTATTATTTAATGTCTTGAGTTGAAGGCGATTTACATTACTCAAAATTTCTTTACTCATAACTAAGAAACTTACTAAAATATATCCTTAAAATATGTGTTATACGAGTACTAAAATTAAATATTATTAAACAATACCTTTCTGACACAACCACTTTGAAGGAATACTAGGATATAAATTCCTTTTTTCAAATATATAAATAACATCTTATAATAATTTATTGAAATTACCTCTATAATAGAGCTAATTGCACTTGGTACAATAATTAACATTGATGCTTTTTCTTCAAACAAATACAATAATATAACAGTTTGGCTAAATGCACGCCACATAACTAGCCGAGATGATAACCCAGCCATAGATTTTCGCGATCGCCAAAATGATATGTCATTTTTAAAAGCTAGGAAGTCAAATAAAATCTACAAAAAGAAATGTATTAATTATTATTTATTACACATTAGTCTTTAAACAAATTAATTAATAAGTTATATCTTACATGAATAAACGCGACAATAATTGAAATTAATAGCAAATAATGATTAGTATCAAAAATTGCCTTAATTTCATCAATATCTTTATCTTTTAATCCAAATTGCTGCATTGCCATCATAGTTAATTGTGTTTGTGTTAATATTCTAAAAAATATATTAAATTTAAAAAATAAAATACTATGCCAAATTTAAATAATTTATATATAAATATAAATTATTATATTAGAGATTATTTTATTAATGTAATCACATATTTAAAGATTTACAATTTTTCAAAAATATATTATAAAATTATAATATAATATATAATATGTATGTTGATAATATTCAATTGTTTAAATTTGAATTACTGTTATATATATATATAAAGTTCTACATATAAAATAGACATTTTTTTATTTAAAGATTATCAAGAATGAAATTTAAAAAATCACTCACTGAAAGTATACTTATAAATTATAATTATTCATACTCTATTATAATGGTATAATTTACATTAATCTCATTCATATGTGTACATTATTCTGTTATAAAGGGTTTTACCTTAATCCTGCATAGCTTAATGGTTCATAACGTAATAAAATAGATACATGTGTGGTATTTTTGTCAATTTTTGAAACGTTGTAGGATCTATCCTGAAGAAAATTGTGCAATAATATAGGCAAGTATTCTTGATTCTTACGAAACAATCTAAAATTAAAATAAATTCAGATAGTGACAAATTTTAAATAAAATACAATATTTTAATTTTAAAAAGCAAAAATTAAAAATTCAGTTATCAAAGTTTTTATTATTAATAAAAGAGTACCTAAATATATTTCAAATTGTCAGAGTTAAAAAAAATGTAGTTTATAATAAATTATTAATTTAAATGTTATAGTTTAGTTACTTACACAATATTTTCATTTTAAAATCAAGAAATAATTTTACCTTATATGTTGATAAATATCACTAGGCATATGTATTTGAGATATATGTAGTGGTTCTGTTAACATGCTTAGTGGCAATACAGTCTTTACATGTGTCATTGGTTTAACATCATTTTTTATTAAATTTTCTTTGTCTTGTAATAATTGAAAAACTTTATATTCAGGTTCTTTATAAATAGACATTGGTACTATGATGTATACACTTTCAGGATCAGTTAATAATTTAGTCCACCTGTCATTAGAATATTTAATTTTTTGAACTTTACTTAAAATTACATGTGCATAAAATGTTCCATTTTGTATAGTTTGTTTTGGTAATTCTACATTCATCATTCTAAAAATTAATTTTTTTTAATAATATTTATATATTATATAATAATTAAAAAAAGTATAGGTAGTTTACTTTTCAGAAGAAACATTATAATTTGATAAATGAAAGTTGTCCACATATGTAACTTCAGATCCCCGTGAGTTGGAATGTGGGGAAACAAATATATTCAGCTATAGAGTGTTTACATAAAAATAAAAAATTCAAATAATTAAACTAGAAGTATAATTAAATAATTCTACACATACTTCTAAATTGGGTTTTCTTAATAAATATGATTTTAAACATAAACCTTCTTTTGTACATGTTGGTGGTTGTATCATTACCCATATAGAGTAAAAAAGATTACCTAAGTATGATAAAAATAGTACAGACACAATAGTAGCAAATGAGGGTAATTTCATGATAATTTCTGAAAAAAAATTTAAAAAAAAATTAGTTATATATTTGACATCCTACATAATATACCTCATATAATTTATAAGAAAAACTGTGCATTTAATAAGAAAATATAAAAAAAAAAAAAAACATTAATATTAAAACTTTTGAAATAAAAGTTGGTTATTGTAAATATTTCAATAAAAATATAAAATTTTGATGATATATTATAAAAATATTTATATGTTTGTTATTATTTAATTAAGTTTATGTAAAGAAGAAAAAATACATCATCGTATTGGTTATTGTCAATTAAATTTAAAAAGTATGTTGGATAATAATAAAATAAAATAATATTTTAGCATTTCCAAAATTAATATTAAAAAATAATGAAACTTAATATTTTATTGTATAATTAAAATAATAACAATTTTTAATTGATTTTATAATTTTACATTTCATTAGTAGGTACCTATTACAAATTTACAAATAATTTTGTATTAATTTCAATTATATAATTATAACTTTAAATTAAATGGAAAATGTGTTTATCCAATATACCTGGTCTAGTAAGATGGATGTATACAAAATGTACGATTTAAAATAATTAAATAAATACATAAATATTTGGTTAATATAATTAATAAAATTTCAAATTTAAATCAGAATGTTTAATGTTTTTTTGTGTGTTACCATCGTGTTATATATTATTTATTATTAATTAATAATTTTTACAAAATTATATTTATATATTGTGAAATATGAATCAAACGAGAAACGACTAAACTACATACGTAATACATATACAAAATTACAAAATTGAAAATACTAAATAGTAAATAGTAAAATACAACCAGTAGTCAGTCTCAGTATTAAACTACTAATCACAAAAATAAAAAAATTATCATTTATCACCGTGATATAATTATTATATATTTCTGTTGTTATCGCTATGACCACGATATTTGATTATAATATCAATTTTATGAAGTTCATAGATAATAATTTTAATTTTTTAACAAATTAAAAATATAATATATTAGAGTCTATTGAATTAATTATTTAATCGAATGAGGAATACTAAATAGTAATTAATACTACCTACTAATAAATATCTATTTATATTTTGTATTTATGTAATAAACAAACTTATGTGAATTAAATTTTTAATTTGAAAAACGTATTTTTTTTTTTTTAAAATTTATAAATTACAATGGAAAATTCATTAGAATCCTTTAGAAGAATCCCAAAGATGGTTGTTTTTGATTTAGGTATGCTTCAATTATTTTACATTACTTTGTATGTGATGTGATTACTGGTCATGTCCATAATATATACCTAACTCTTTTTGTAAGTTGTAAGTGGAATTTTATGAATATCAATTGTACATGAACTCATAATATAAAATGTTAAATATACATGTACGATAATTATAATAATTTCTTTATTACGAAAATATTATATTATTTCTTAATGCATTAGAAAAAATATAATATTTCAAAAATTTAGGTTACCATATTCAAATTATAATATTAGTTATTTTTTAGGTATTATAAACCATTTTATAATAAATGTAGATATTTTGAATACCTACCAGTAATAATATTTAAATTTTAAATTATAGACTATACATTATGGCCATTTTGGGTTGATACTCATGTGAATCCACCATTTCATAAAAATGGGCAAGTAACCAATGTTATTTAAATTTTTTATGTAAACATATCAATAGTGTAGTTTTTCAGTGTTGGTAAAGTGGTAGATCATAGAGGAAGTATAATCAAACACTACCCAGATACACCAAAAGTTTTGAAATACCTTTGGGATAATAAAATTGGTATGAGTGTTGCCTCAAGAACTGGAGAAATTGATGGAGCTGAGCAACTTGTAAATTTATTTGGTTGGAATAAATATTTTCAAAATAAACAAATATATCCTGGTAGTAAGGATACACATATAAAGAAGTAATTATTTAATATAACTACTATTATTAATATTAGTTGTATAACATTAATATTTTATTTTATTAATTAGGATAAGCAAATCCTGTAATATTGAATTGAAAGATGTGATATTTTTTGATGATGAACATCGTAACATTGTTGATTTAGAACGTTTAGGAGTAGTATCTATCTTGGTAAAAAATGGAATGACAATGAAAGTTCTAATGGATGGATTAAAGAAATATTCAGATATTAGAACGTCTAAAGAATAAATAATTATATTTTATGTTTTTAATCCATCATATTTTTTGTATTAGTACATTTTTATTTTTTAGTAAATTGATGATTTGAATTCGTTCAGTAGATATAAAAGAAGATGGTTAATAGAAAAATGAAAAACATAGAAAATAAAATAAGTATTTACTCGTTCATTCATACTAAGAGATACCACTAAATATTTCATCAGGATTATTTTATATTAAAATGGAAATTATTTCATCATGTCAGAAGTAATCCCAGCACACATTTTACACTAATTGTTAAAATTTCACCTCTTCTGTTATGTGCATGCGAAACAAAACTTGCATTTTTTTTTTTTTTTTTTTTTTTTTTTTTTTTGAATGACAATATTTATTTTTTACACAGTAATCGAATAAATAATTTTATATAATATATAATAAATAAATTTGTTTTAAGTAACTATGATATTAAACTTATAAACATCTTAATTTTAAATAAATAAAATAGTAACATTCTATTTGAGTAACACGAAAAAATTAAAATTGTTATAACTCAGCCAATTTTGGAGGTAAAAAAGTATTTAAATATCAAAGTCACTTAAAAAAAATGTTCTATTCAAATATTAAAAAAGCTAACCCTAATGGATGTTGTTATATCAAAAAATGTAAATAAAAAATAATGAAATAATATGTGCTAATATACTTTTATCAACCAAAAAAAAAATTTCTATTTCAATCTGAGATCATTCAGCTGAAATATTTAGTGGTACCTCTAGTGTGAATTGTATATATTTTATATTAATGTGTTTATTATTTGTTTTAAACATTTTACATTTTGAGCGAAGGGAAAAATGTATTGGTTTTACAATGATGTGTGTCTTTTTTTTATTAATTGTTTTTTTGTATCTACAATAATATTTTATATTTGTATTAGGTACCTATTATAATGTACAATTTTAATTACATATTGGTAAACAACTTAACACGCATACTTTGTCCAACATTAAAATAAAATGTATATTATCCATTGGCGTGTCCAGACCTCTTTTGCAAGGGGTGCAACTTCAGTAATACTATTTTTTTTTTTTTTTTAATATTATATTAGTCTGTGATATTTAGGTAGTAATAATATTATCATAGATGAAAATAAATAATTAAATTTATTATTACCATGACAAAATTAATAGGTACTAGTATTTATCTTGTCTTAATAGCTTCTGTAGAACTTAAAACAGTGACAGCCACCTGATCTTGCAAGTGGTGTAAATGCATATCCTGCTCATATTATCTGTTAACTATTAGTGTTAGAATATAATTATTGTCTGATATTATTAAAAAAATCAATATATTATAATTGTTTATAAATTCAGACAATCATACAGTTATATATACAATATACAGTTATATATATAATATTATATTTAAAATCTTATGCATTAATTATTATTTATTATTGATTAATGATTTATTATAGTCTATTACCTACCTATAATATATTATATATGATATGCATTATCATATTGACTTAGATACTATGTAAATTTCAATTATGAAATATAATAGGTATTATGTATTTCAACATTAATATGATTTATAATCTTTAATTATTTCACAAAGTTAGTATAATCGGAACAATTAAATTGAAGTAGTTTAGGTCTCTTAAACACAAAAATTATGCATGCGAGTGTATACTTGACCACTGCATACTGCACCACCTTAGAATATTAATTAGTTATACACACTTAACGGAACGTTATAAAATAAATACGATTATTGCCTGTAGAATACTCCTTAAATATTCACTATTTAAGTATAAGTATAATAAATATTATTACACATTAGTTATAAAAAATTATTAGCAAGTACAATAATTCATTGTTTTCTTAAAAAAATTATCAATTTAAAATGAAACATACATTTTAGATTCTGCTTGGAGTAGGTAAAATATTAGCATCTAAATGCTAAACCTAATATATTTATAGTAAAAAATAAAAACATCCATATAAATTATAAAACACTATTTTGGGAATTTTATTTGTTTTTTTTTTAATATTTCTCATTAGTTTTCAATTTTTCATATACCTACCTAACCATTCAAAAATTATAAAAATTACGAAAACTTTTTGTCTTAACCTAACCTAACCTAACCTATATGATAACTAAATAAATATCTAGATATATATTATAATAAAAGTAATTATCTACTCATAAGTCGTACCTAATTAATATTTCAATAATTAGAAAAAAAGCAATGGGATTACTTAGGTATAATAAATAGGTATTTTTTCTGGAGTTCTTTTTTTTATATCGATTTTTTTCTTGATAAATATACGCTTCTGAGATTCCCTGAATATCAGAGTTATCAGAACCTTAATGTAAACTACAATTTAAATAAAAAATAAATGGTTATGTGAGAGGAGGGCTCCAGCTCCCAATAGATTTGAAGTGCTACTCGATTAAAAATTGCTTACAGCTGTTTATTTCTAAATTATAGATAGGTACAACAGGCACGTACACAAAAAAAAAAAATTCGGTGGGGACCATATGGTTAGGTACATCAAATTACTTATATTATAAAATGTACTGTAAATGTCATATTTAATAATTGTTTATTAACTACTTTAATTGTCGAAAAAATTTCGGGGAGGAAAGGGTTGAACCCTTTAAATCTCCCCTTGTATATGTGCTTGAATAGGTAGTAATAATAACTATAATAGGTAATTAAATGTCCAAAACGTTATTTTTAATTATAGGTAACTAGTTATAAGTATAATATGTTACATGTTTAATTTACATGTAATATTAAATGTTTCACATAATATTATTTTATAATTTCGGTAGAACATCGAATGTGATAAATAAACAGATAGGTAGGTATTAATTATGAATAACATGAAAATATTTCGTATTTAATAATATATCGTAGATAATATTATTGTTTTATTATATATTTTGTAAATATTAAAATATTCTTAATTTGTATGTTGACATATTATTATTTGCCATTGTAAACAAACGGAGGTTGAGCGTTGACAGGAAGTAGGTAGGTAGGTATTTATTATTATTTACAAAAAAAAAAAAAAAAATAATAATAATAATAATTAATAATTACATAACATGGTATCTAAAATCTAAACAATGGAATATTACATTCATTTAAATTAACAACATAATAATTATAAATATAAATTATAAATACAGATAGAGATACTATGTTGTGTGTAATGATAAACTTGTTAATAAATCGATCTATAAAAAATATTAAACAATAATAATAATAATATGTACAAGTAACAATGATTTTAAACTTGTGAAGAATTGCCTATTTGGCTACTTATATAATGGCTAAAGAGACCTATACGTACCTAACTCGTTAATATACGTATACATAATATATTATTATAACATTACGTAGGTATACCTGTATACTTAACTGTAATGTTAAGTAGGTAAAGGGCAATTTATTTTTCTGTGTTCAATCTTCGGGTTGGAATCGGAGTTTTTTCGAGGTAGGCATTTGTATTTGCCTATAATAGGTACCTACATTATGTTCATTATGATATTATTATTATTATTATTATTATTATTATTATTATTATTATTATTA
>JAIUCT010000017.1:4067398-4082029 GCA_021307375.1 Tetraneura akinire | reverse complement strand
TATTATTATTATTATTATTATTATTATTATTATTATTATTATTATTACTATTATTATTATTATTTCAATGAAATGTTACTTATATTTTATATTCGCTCTTTTATGAAACACGCGTACCTACGAGGTACTTACCTATACTAACCAACGCAACGCACATTTTATTTTAATAATATTTAAAACTTTAAAAGTATGGGCATTCGTATAATATAATAATATATACACCGACGTGCATTACGAATATTAGTTCTTTGTAACTGTTCCGATATTATATTATAATATATTTTATGGGGAAGAACGAAAAATGAAAATGGTATCTACCTATTCAAATATACGAATACATTAGCACAAATAATAATAATAATAATAATAATAATAATAATAATAATAATAATAAACTGAAATAATTGAATTAATATGGTCCAACCTCCGAGGTATATTTTATGTTTACTTAAATATACGAATACAATGTTATTGCAGTTCAGTTTTTTATGGCCATCATGAATGGTATTAGCAGAAAAACGTTCACGCATCGTACTACCGTCGAAGACGACCTGTGCAAACGATGGGATTGATCTTTGAACGACGGCGTGCTGCTGCCCGAAGAATAATTTTTGCGTTCCGCGTTTCCGTTCTCGTAATCTTCGTCCTCGGAATTGAATGGTTTTATGGCATTATCTTCCTCGTCGTCGCCGGGCGTTCTGGGTTTAGATAAATCCATTTCTGTACAACCATAACGATGTACGTACATTAATATTAATATTTATATTATTATCATATTCTTATTCTACTTCGCCACTATTAATTATGTAGAATTTATTAATGTAGGTATTAACTGCCTAACCTAACCTAACGTGTAGGTACCTGTAAATACGAGTAATACTTACTAAAATATTGATTTTTAATTTTCAAAAATCAATTTGTTTGTGTATTTTTGATTTTATTGTATTTGTGTATTGTATTTGTGAGTATAATCACTAACCGAACAAAAAAAAAAAAAAAAAAAAATCATTTTTCCTTGTATTTATTTTTATTATTTATTTCTTCATGTTTAGTTTTTTTATTTCGTTCCCTGCAGATACCTACGAATATTTATTTATAATAAGTTATATGCCTACGCGCATAATAAGTATAATATTATTGTGGTGGTTTAAATATTGAAAAAAAGAAATGGTATTTTAATCCTTAAATTCGATATCCACGAAATTAAAAGAGCGTGGGTTGTATAGGTACCTACGTCATATTCTCTCTGTTTAAATAATTATTTTCTTTATTTCATCGTTTATGAATAATTGTTGTTTACGTAAAAACAAATCAATTTATACGTTAAGTCGAATTTGATTGAAAAATATTAATATGTTTTTCGTTTTACCGTATACTCTAATATTTCCTTCTGCTTCTCCAATTGAATTTTTCGATATGCATTTGTAACCTCCCAAATCTGATTTTTTTAGTTTTCTAATTGTCAGTTTCATCTGAGCACTGTAATACGAAACTGTTACTTCGGTCATATTATATTTGTCATTTGAAATGATCATTTCCCCTGTAATAATAATTTAATATTAATTATTTCAATATTAATGAGTGTATATTATTTATATAGTATAGCCATAAATGATACAAAGAATATTATATATTATATAATATTATAGTCAATGTAATTAAATTTTCTACTACTTTATACTTATATTTACATAATAGGTTAGTATATTATAATAAAATAATTTTTAGATTAGAGCATCAGGTAATAATGATCAGGTATCATGGTAGGTATTTTTTAAAATGATCAAATTTAGATTGGTTTTCTTTTTTATTCATTTTTATCGAAATATAATTTATCGATATTCGATAATAATAAAAACTATATGATCAATAGAATAATAGATCGACATATAGTGCATTAATATTAGTATTAAATTAATAGATGACTACCTACATACCTATTTTGTAATATTTCATTCTTAGATTATATTTTTAAAGTTAACAGAATATTTTTATAATTTTATATATTAATTTGGGTTTTAAATAATACAGTAGGTATACATATTTGTTTGGATACAATATTATATATATTTAGATATTGATAATTACAGGTTCATTAATTATGATATTATAGAATATAGCTCTAATTAAAATTCAAGTCCAATAGTTGGTAATGTTTACTTTATTTAATTAATAGCCAATAGGTAATTATGTTAGATGAAATAAACGTAAAAATGTGTTCATGCAATCATTTAACCTAACCTAACACATAATATTATATGTGTACGATGAACATAATTATTATTTTAAACTTATATATTATAAGTGAAAAGGAATTAAAGAAACTTAAAATGTTAATGAATGAAATAGTTTTAGGATAATTAATAATATATAAATTTAATTGATATTATAATTTATTGCTATTCTATCAATTAAAAATAAAAATATATTTATATATAAGTAATTATTAATTTGTTGATAAAGAAGACTTTAATTATTTAAAATTGACTTGACATGTATATGGTACACTATGTGTTATAAAAAATACTTTGGTATGTTAAATATTTGAGAAATGTATTTTTGATTAAATAATTTAAATTTTCAATAACAAAAAAACAACTCAACTTCATTCAAAATCATGATTACAAGAATTTCACAACGTAAATAATTTTTTTACGCGGTTAAAAAATGTTTATTTTCAAATAACATTTATATTAATTTAACAAATATTATACCGTTTAACCATTATAATTTTTAAATTATAGAATACAATTACTAAGTATAAATTAAAATGTTAAAAATTATAGTCATTTTTATCAATTATAGGTTTATTTTATTTTTACATTTTTATTTATATAGGTAATTATTACTTATTATTCATAAAACAAAATAGTGTAAGTTTTCTTTACTGAATATACCTGAATAGGTCGTAGATTTTTATAAATTACGATAGGTACTTTATTATTATTTCATATTTTTAACAACATAAAAAAATATATATCATAATTCATAATAATTACCTATAATGATATCGTGTTAGAATTGATACGTATTGATTTGATATATTATTATTAGTAAAAATGTGATATACATAATTAGAACTATACGTAAGAACAAAATAGTTTTATAAAAATATTAAAAATAATATCATTCGTAATATATTTTTGATTAAAGACATTCTGAATTTCTGACCGGTCGCGGAGGTCACTACCTATATATAAATTTCAGTCACCGTTCAATTAATTTATTTGTGTGTAGGTATGTGGTTACGCGTAATTTATGTATAATTCGTAATCTGAAATCCCTAGCCACTAATTATATTTGACAATTTTGGACATCGAATTATGTGTTTCGAGTATTCCTAATAAACTGATTAGTGATTTCTATCATATAGATGCCGCAGGAAATATCATAATTTCTACTTGTCCAATACAACAGTATAATGTATAATATAATTTATACGCGATACCATAAAAATATGTTGTTCGTAAGTAATTTTATATGTAAAATATAAAATATATAATAAATAATAAAATAAGAACTGATACTGCTGCGTGGAAGGGATACAGGTCCAAAATGGATAATGTTGAAATTTGATTAAAATTCAACTCAATTAATAATTTATTATTGCATTTAAATTTTAATCAAAATTCAACACTATCCTCTTTAGACCTGTATCCCTTCGATAGTAGTATCAGCTCTTTTTTTTCTTAATCATTATTGTAAAAAAGCAACAACAACATCAACAATAATAATAATTAGTTTTGAATAAAATATAATTAATCTATCAATTAAGATTATATATGATATTATTATTGTAATTTAAATAAATAATTTATAATTGTTCATTAAAATAGAACACACATTTAAAATATGTATTACATATTTAAAAAGTTTTTTAAGTAGGTGTTATAGTATGTAGTATGGATTGTCGGAAGTTCGGCTATTGGTAGTTTTTAATGATTTAAATTATTATTATACAATGAATTTTAAGTTTAAATTCTATTTACTATAACTGATCCACATTAAGCTATTTTTACCACAAAACTGATGATGTGATTAATTTGCGTATTTGTATATTATTATAATATTATTTAAGTGGAGATTTTTACAACCGTGATATTGATTATTTTACTAAATATAATTATAGTTATACGAGTGTATAGGTACTCGTATAATATATAATATTTTATGTGTAACATCTAAAAATTATTTACTTTCATTTTATTTTAATGTCGAATCGCTTTAATAGCTTAAATTTGTTCGTTTAGATATTATAGCGTTTTTGGGATGGTTATAAAATATTTGAACATTTATTTTTCTGGTTTTAATTATATCAATAATTTACGTGTAGGTACTTGTATATTTAAAAAACAATACGTATTCTACGCAATTTTAACTTCGCATATTTACGTGGTTTTATTTAAATTTGATTTGCGTGCGCATTAATCTCGACTAAATCGTAAAACGGTTATAGGTAGGTAGTAGGTACCTACCTATACCCGGGTACTAAACGTTTTTGTTGTTTAGCACGCTTGTTGCAGCGATATTCGTGTGTTTGTAAAATATTGTAAATCGTCGACTTTTTCGCATATATTATAATATCTGCCGACATATTATACACACACGAAATACTCGATGATTTTTAATTGAAACGTATATTTTATAATAATAATACCTACGTAATACTACGATAATGACCAGTAGGCATTTAATCCCCCTAGGGACGCGCGGTGCGTTTATAGGTACTGCGTGTGTATATTATACAAGCACAACAACATACCGCTATAATACACATTTTTGTAAAATATATGCGGTAACACGACATTACATACGATACCATGGTATACTGTGATCGGGTCGTTGAGAGAAAAAAATACACACATATACCTAATATTATATAAATAAAAATTTATGCTTCGGAAAATCATCGTCGTCGGCTACCGTCTCTCAGTCGTACCATCGCGGACGTTATAAATACGTGTACACGCTCATCGTTCTATATACCGACCCGGTGATCGCCGGTGACGCTCGGAAGGGATTGTCGGTTATGGTATATTATGTATACACGCGGTTTTTGGTATAGTACCGGCAGGGCGGTGGTATACACGTATATATATATATTATTATAATATTATATATTTCTACACACACTCGCACAGGGATCCGGTGTACCGGATAGAATTATTTGAAAAATATGTAAATTACATTTATTAGCATGGCTTTGAATAAAGTGTGTACACACCGTTACGGTGGCGGTCGGAGCTTTTTAAAGGCATATCGGGCAGAGGTAGAGGTAGCGTGACGACGACGAGGTATACATGATATGATGGCGGTGGAAGCCACCGAGAGCAGCGTGTAAAATTGGCCAGGGTCGTAGATTTTGCACCGCCATTGTGGCTATAGTACAGCGGGTTCGTGCCCTTTGAACCAATACACAATTATATTGTCAACCTAGTCGCTTCCACCCTTCTCACTTTTTACACCCCCGCCACCAACCCTTACGCAACACACATACTCATACAGCCGCACGCGTATACACAAATCACCCTCACCTTATAAACCATCCCTTTCAAAACATTATATTATTATTATTATTTGTGGCGGTATTCGGTCTTTGTGTTTTTTATTGTGTTCATCACGTTGCAAAAATAAAAATAAAATAATAATATTTAAAAAAGTAAGGGAGGAAGAACGAGGAAGAGAGAGTGTAGTGAACAGAGAGTATAACCGGTGATAATTTTTAAATATATATGTTTCGCTTGTACGTCGGCATTATGATGTAACTTATTACGTGCTAATGTAACTATTTTTTTTTTTTTATTTGACAAACTATAAACTTAGAATGTTATTATAAGAATATGTGTAAACATAGACGTTGATACGACTCTCTGTATATTATTTTTGTTGTTAATATTGTAATCATTTTTTTTTCCAATGCTAATATAATTTAATTATATGTAGAAAACACACTATTATTATATCAACTATGTACGTAATTATGTGTGCAGTGTAGTTCTGATACACGACTGGGATTTAAATTTAAAGTCATCCGCTTGAATTATTCGAACAATTCGAGAATAGCAAACACTAAAGCCATTGACTTGCGGGTCAACGTTATTTGTCCCGCGGTGTCAAAACGCTTATGCAAACTGATCTAAGTATTTTAATACATACGACATACCCGTGTGCTGAAAATTCATTAATTCGATTTATTTTTAAATAAAAACCGTAAATTATTAAAATTATAAAATTCAACACATCAACGTTGAATTGTTTGATTTAGAGACTATTATACATGAATGGAAAGTTATGTAGATGTAGGTACTTGTTTAGTTGTTTCTGTAGTTTTATAAATAAAGTCTAAAAATGTGAAATTTATTTGTATATACAATTTTAGTAATATCAATTGTTGGCGAACAAGTGAACATTAATATTTAATAATTTTCAGAACTTTAAAGATAATAAGGCAACCGTATGAAAATTTTAATCAACAATTTTTAGTATCTACCTTTTATTTATAAACAAATTAAATTAAATAGGTACATATTAATATATTACCATATAATAGTTATACAGTAAAAATGTTCTAAATTAAAATTGAATAATTTCATAATATTTGTATACATACGAACTTTTATTACATTTTTGATAAATTATAAATAACTTACACTACTTACAGGGAAATAGGAACGGGCAAATAAATTTAAAAACTCCATTCGGATAATATTGATAATTCATTATAGGGTTAATAATAAATACACATAACAATGATTATATGATTAAATTTTAATACTGATGAAATAGTTTCCAGCATAATAATATCATCTATATATTATATTTATAAGTTATGAGAAAATGCAAATAGCTACTTAGGTATAACCTATTTATAATATATAAATTACAAAAAATTATTAAATTAAGTTATATAACGTGATTTGTATTTTATATATTATTAATATATTATTTAACATAGATATTTAATTTAAGGATTTCGGTATCGGATAAAATTTTTACTAATTTGATTAACTTACTTATAAGTTATAACTTACCTATATAATGACAAAATTATAATTTTTTTACCTGATTCTCTAGTCCAATAATTTATTGACTTTGGTGATGCTTCTACATAACATTGAAGAGTGATGTCTGTCTTCTGAGGTGCTCCCACTAGTTGATTTGGTACTTGTACTAATGGATGAACTGGAAAAACAGTGTCGATATAAATTCTCTTTATTTTACGATTTGTAAGAGATACTCAAAGAAAATGTGTAGGTATATAAAAAATTCATTGAATTCCAGCTACATCACTGTACCACTATAAATCCAGAATATTTATTGCTGGATACATTTTACTCACTTGCATTCGTTAAACTGTTTTTATAAGAATTTCATTTTGACAAATATGTAATAGCTGACTTATTCAGTTTTATTGAAAAGTTATTCTTGACTATTTTAAAAATGTTGTAGGAAATGCAATGTTAATTTGCAAATTGAAACTATCAACTTTTTGATAAATATTACATTTTGTTTCAAAATAATATTCATTCCCAGTTTCCCACCCTTCAATTTTTTTTATTTTCGTTGGAAATGTAAAGAAATTGAAAAGTAACTAATTTCGTCGGCTTTCGGATGAAGTTTTTAATTAAAAACTGAAAGTTTCCGTGAAACCAGATTACAAAATCGATTTCTATTACTTATGCAAGTATCCCCATGGCATCTGTCCGGTGTTAGTGATACTTGGTTAAATGTTTGAATATTTTATGAAAACTTTGTTTCTTTTTGGTTTTACATTAATTATATTGACCTTCACCGTGGAGATCTAAAATTAAACTAATTATTATGTTACATTTATTTCACAATTGTTTAGATTTCTTAATTATTGTTAATATTTGTAAACATATATGAAAATAATAAATTTTAATTTAATTTATTTGTATGTTTCAATTATTTCAATAGGTTATAGTATATTATAATAATATGAAAATATAGAAAGAAAAATTTTAAAATTTTAAAATTATTATATCAAAAATATCTGCAGATATTACTATAATTGGTAAATATTAAATTATACTATAAAAATATTATTATGTTTAATGGTAATATAATAATGGCGAGCTGGAATTGAAGACTATAAATTAAATTGCATTTTATTTTAATCTTCTCTTATTATTCTTAAGTTTTTGTGGATAAATTCTGTATAAAATATTAATTTATCCAATAATTTAAATTTTTAAGTTAATAGTTTCACTCAGTTACCTATTAAGTTCAAGATGTTTAAAGGTATAGTGTTCATATTACTTATGAATACTTTATATTTTATAGGACTAAAAAAGAAAAAAAAATGAACAAGAAATACCAGAAATATTTTAGCGAGCGAGTATTAGAATTCCGCGTGCGAATAAGAAAAAAACTGTTAATACTTTATATTATATTTGAATATCATAAATATATGACATATTTTGACGTCGATGTTGACGTTGACCAAGTACAAAATATTCGAATTCATATTCGTTTGGCGTCTTTACACTTTTCGTAAAAATAATTTGAATAAACATGGGAAATAAAGGTATTTAGGAATGCTGAAAATGTACCAAAATAATATACACGCACAATGTTACAGTATATGATTAAACAACTTCCAAAGTAATTATAATGCATGAAAAGGTTGCTTCAATACGTATATAATATAGACGTGGGTAATTTGTTTTATATTCTGATAAAAACTCGTTAACTAAAATAATATTTCGAATTATAATATTTATTATTTTTAAAAATAAATATTTTATGCTTAAAGAGTAGGTACATTCTATCGTAGAATAAATCAATTAAAAAAAAAAAAAAAAAAGGAAGAAAGAAAAACCAAATATTTATTTAAACACGATTTTAAAGTAGGTAGGTGGTACTTATTTAAGTGCCATTCATATTGTATAGACAGACTAATTTCATTATATGCATTATAATTACATTGTTGTACGAATGAAATATGTGATGCAATTATTTAAAATAACATTTTACACAGCGTAATTTAAATTAATTATCAGTTAAATTTTGACGGGTGTAGGTTTTTTAATGGGGCACTCTACATGGAAAGGGTGAGTTTGAAATGTAATTTAAGAATAAATAAATTATTTCGAAACAAGCGATAACACAATTTCGAAAACGTATTTATTATATTATAAAATACAGTATCCTGCAGCAGTCCTGTACTCCTCCCGCCGTGGTCTATGACGATATAGTGGACGGGACGGGATGAGTATAATATTCGTTGGACGCGACCATTTATTCCAGGGGAGGCAGGACAAATTCCATTATAGCGGCCAAATACGTCAACGGTCTCTAATGAACAGCCCTTTTAAACAACACATACTATGCGGCAATATCACCAAACAGATTAACGTTTGTCTCGTCACAACCAAGACAACTCGTGTATAACCCATCCCTAATTAATTATTGACCATTCACCTCATTCGTTCGCCAATGTTTGTGTGACAAATGTGTTGCATTTTATATTATATACGAGTATATGCTATTAATACTGTCAAGTTACGCGTTATTTATCGGTTGACGGTCGTGGGTGGTTTAATAACGAGTAAGGGTTGGGAGGAGCAAAGATTTATTGGGAAACAATTTTTTTTTTTTTTTTTTTGTTATCGGCATTTCTATAATAATTATTATTATTAGTATTAGTAATTATTCGTATTTCGTAGTTTTGACACAATACGTCTATAAATATACAGAATGATTATTATTTGTCAACTATATAATATTATTTACGAAGTATATGACATTATGATAATATTATTATTTATTTATTATTATTATTATATATTGCGCAATGTTCAAATATTCAACTTAAAAACATAGAGAAACACATAATTTAAAATATTAAAACTAAAATTAATTAATTTTTAATATTATTAATAAACTGTATCGAATAATAATACAAGTACATGTTGAGAAGACTGGAACAAAAATACTGTTTTATACATAAAACTAATTTGCATAATTTAATAACAATTATTAAGTTTTTAAATATTAAATATAAAGTTTGAAGATTTAAATGAGAATTTTCTAAGAAATTCCATTGTTATATTATAATAATATTAAACACTTACTAACAGTGAGTATTAACATTTTTATTATAAAAATAACAGTATTTATTAAAATTGAAAATTTGTTTTAAATTTGTTCCCTTTTGACTGATTATAAGTATAATATTATACTTTCAGTAGGTATTTAAAAAGAACTTTAAATTTTATATTATAAAAATAACATAAATTATTTTTCAAAATTATAAATATTCTTTTTCGTAATTATAATAATTGTATACAAGTACACATTTAATTTTTTAAAAAACGTGGCATTATTAGTTAAAAATCAAATAACTGTTGAATATATTACATTATACTACATTAATATATTAGATAGTATATCTACTTCATGATATTTCGTATAATAAATAATAATTTTTATTATTGTATTTTTTTAAAGAGTTTTATTTTCCATTATATCTAAAATGAATTTGAATCACAATTATTACAGAAAAGAGTTATTTTATACAAAATAAAAAAAAAAAAATTATAATTGTAATGATAGTGAGTTTTTATTTTATTAATTTGTATAATTTTTAATTTTTATTATATTTAAACAAAAAATAATGACTTGCATTATTTGATTAATTGATTAATATATTAAATACATATTTTTAACTTATATTTATTTAGAAGTATGAATTGGTCAATGTATATATTATCATTAAAATTAATGCGAATTATTATTTAATTCATTATATTATTCGCGTTTGCTAAGGACACAATAGAAATCATCAACAATGCTTTACTGGCTTTACCTTTCCTCCCATCACCACTATAGAAAAAAAAAATGATTTGTGAGGGGCAATGAATTTTTCTCTCTCTATTTTTGACGAGTTTTCTATAGTGAAAATAAAATAGCTCTCGTCGACAGTTGATTCCGTTTTGTACTTTATATCGGCCATTACAGTATTATACGAATATAAATATTATATACTCGTATTATTTATTTCAAAAAGAGTGTTAGAGAATAATATAGTAGAGATGGACGTTATTAATGATTTTTTTTGTACTTGAACCGTTATCGATATCGATGATAAATGCCAATCAGCCATAACCCTATCGAAACGAAAAAACTTATAAATCTGTTTCCCAAATGCTATTGTTGATCAATCACTAGGGAACGACGCAACGTGATGGAAAGTACGTCAATTTTTCTCTTTTTCGCCATATATTAAAATCTTAAAAATTATTTTCAGTTATATTCGTTTATTTTCTGGGTACGTCGTAAGTACGAATTTATACCAACAATTTACTTATATGAATTAATAATTTATTTTATTAATTATTATACGTACAATGCACGTGAAGCATAAGTCTTTTGCTAACCGAAGGCGGTACACCGTTGGCCGCAATGCAAAGGTATGCTCCCATCTCTGATCTTGTTACTTTTGATAGAAGTAAAGATTCGCCTTCAACTGATATCACTGAAAATAAACAATATTGAAAGTAGTAAAATTATTTTTATTAAATTTTAGTGATTATTATTCTTATTATTATATCAATGTAAAAAATATTATACAATGGAATATTTAGAACACGAACACGAACACGAATAAATATAAATAAATAACATAATTATTTTAATTTATTGTCAACAATTGCTAATTTGAAAATTTTAAGTAATTACGTATTAATTAATTTATATTAGATTATAAATAATAATAATTATAATATTAAATAAATAATGATCAAGTTAATTTTTTTTTCTACGATATCTGTCTATAAATACGAATTATTGTTAATATATTAAAAAAAATATTTGATACAAAAAAATAAAATTAGGACTTTATAATTATTTTACGAATTGTTTTGTAGTAGAATAAATTTAAAAAATTATTTATGTTTAATTAAAATTGAAAAAACTTATGGTTTATTTTTATTAAAACTAGGTTGTTATAATGGTATAAATATTTTATAATAATCTTGACTAACTTTTAGTTTTGATCGTATTTCCAGTTCTAACAATAATATCACCGCTGTCTTCTCTTTTCCATAATATCTTTGGTTGGGGATATCCTCGAGCTTTGCATACCAACTTAGCCGAACCACCTTCAGGGATCATCATATCCCCGGAAGTTTCTTCGTATATTATATCCGGGGGTATAACTACTTCTAGAAATGCACTCTATTCACGAATACACACAGTGAGGTTAGTAGTTATTAAATTATTTCTATTGGATAGGAAAAAAAAATTGCATGATAAATATTACTTGGCTTTTCATCGGGTCTGTGTTGACTTGACACATGTATGTTCCTCTATCTTCTCTTCTAACAGTCCTAACGTTTAACGTCCACGTATTGTAATCATTGTGTGTGACTGATAACCTCTCGTTATTCGTGATAACATGCTCGTGGATAGCTAATATGGCTTTTGTATCAGCTTTTATCCAAGCCACCTGAATACAACCAATCGTATATTTAGTGTTATAATAACATAACAGTTTTTATTCATTATTCACAGCAATCATAAGTATAATATTATAATATGTACAAAACAATATTGTAATTAATTTAAATATTTTTTTTTATTATTATAGAAAGCAGTCGGTACAGTTACCATTCATTTTAAAAAGTTAATCGTTTTTCGAAAAAAGATTTTTTATTATATTTTTTTTATACTTATGATTTTTCTTATTAAGTTCAGATAAAAATAAAAAAAATAAAAATCTATTTAAGTGAGTATTCTAATAGTGCAATATGTGCTATAAAATAAAACATGATATATTACCTATTTATTTTATAAAATATAATATTTATAATAATAATATGGTGCAAGAAAATATACATAATATTATGCTAGACTGTGCTATTTTATTCTAAAATTTAGGTTTAGTTTGGATCAAAATGGACTGAATACGGTGCGATGAAAATCCATTACTCAATGGGATTTGGCAGGGTGAATAGATTGTATACATTACATTATTATATTCTAGTATACAAACGTACCAGGGTCTAGGATAATAATTTTGTTTTTACATTTATTTTTAACTTACTTACTGTTTTCTAATAATAAAACTCGGTATACGTAAACTATATTGTGATTGGTTTTGGTTTATGTATTACGTCGACGAGAAAATAATAATACATTTTTTTAAATATAATATTACGTTTATATTTTTAATTAAAAATCACTGTAAAAAATGTATGTATTACGCTTATATAAGTAAAAATATAAAATTAATATTATTATATCGACGTTTTAAATTAAAAAAAAAAAAAAATAATTAACTAAATACTAGCTGATACTGCTACGAGTTAGATACTGATGTAGTAGCACTCTATATAGTGCTGTATTTTCATTGAAATTAGAATGCAATGATATCGCATTAAAATAATAAAAGAAAAAACGAATTATTACGTTAAGTAATAAATGAATATACTTCAGTAAAATTTTCAGGCCTTAATTCGCAAAATTTTTAATTTTATTAAATATTATTGATAAATAAAATCATATTTAAAATTTCTAAAAATTTCAACTTTATATAGCTATAAAAATAAATTGAGAATTGATATTTTTAAAATATTTTGTGACTAAGTTAATCAATGTGTATTTGAGCGCCAAAAAAAATTTTCAGACCTTAAAACTCAAAAATTACCAATTTCGTCAAACATTATGAAGATAAAAATTAGAATTAAAAAAAAAAAAAATATTCAATATTATCAGAGTTATCTAAAAAGGTTGAAATCGATTTCGTCAAAATTTCAGTTTTCGTGTAAAATGCCATATTTTCGTCATTTTTTGGTAGCTTTTTCTATAGAATGAGTTCATTTTTGAGAAATTAGAAAAACAACCTAAATAAAGTACCAACAACATAAACTTTCCTACCAGAAATATATACTATTTGTGAAAATCAAACCATTATTTCGGGTCAAAAATGTGTTTACAGACATAAATAAAAAATAAACACACATTATTCCCTCAATATTTTTAATTAAAATTATAATTATTTACGAGTATAGATATTTTCAAAGAGGTAGATATTATTAAATTCTTTTATTTAGTATCCATAAAATTATTAAAATATTATAGTAATTAAGATAGTTTAATTACATTTAATTTACCTATTTATTATTTTGTCAATAGATATTATAGTTTAATACGTATATAATGTATGTTTGTATAATTTTCTTATACGACATCATTGCAAGTTTGTAACACTAAAATATAATGTCAGGTATGATTTTGAAACGATTGGGGCGGCGACAGTATGAGAGCAAAAAACTATAACTTAAAGGTTGATTTAAGGGAATTGGAAAATCAGAGTTGGCATTTATTGCACTCTCAGGACGTGTTCGTTAGATTCTTAAAATTACTTTTGGGGTTTCTTGAGACATTTTGTATTGCTGTTCATTAAAATCTACGTTCCATAGTTAGTCAACACATAGTGGTTTGTATTTTGTAATGGCGTTTTAAGCACACCGAGTTGTCCATATTGCTTATATGTAAACCAAAAAGTAAATAAAATTTTTCTTAAAAGTTACATCGCGTTTTATTATAATTACGTTAAAATAATAATAATAATAATAATAATAATAATAATAATAATAATAATAA
>JAIUCT010000017.1:3975623-4067388 GCA_021307375.1 Tetraneura akinire | reverse complement strand
TATTATTATTATTATTATTATTATTATTATTATTATTATTATTATTAATGAATACGCGTACTTCGTGTAACAGTAACTATATTATATTTAAATGTTGTAGTGGATAAGTTAATATTATGTTTTTTTCTGGTTTATGATCTGTCCAAACTTTACTAAGACTTTGCAGTGTTCAACTGACGTACACTCTCTTTTGGGCGGGCGCGTTGATGAAAAAGGAAATTGAGAAATGTGATAGGAATGAGGATTTCATGAAAGAATACAAACAGGAGGAAACCCAACGTCGTTCTCTTATAATTCTTTGTTACATTATTATCTGTTTATGTTATCTCGAACAACGATGTCGGTGTTTTCGTATTTCGTATTTGCTATCGGTCGAATACAATATGGCGTAACTTTATTCCCTGCTTACATCGCATCACATTTTTTCTTTCACTACTACGACGGGGATGAAAATAACAATTGGGTCGCTCGCGATTTGTCCCTATATAGTACAAGTTTTGGCTACTTATCGCATTAGAATATTTTAAACTCGCGATATGAGTAAAAATCCTTTTTTTTCTTTACGCTACATGTGCATTGCCTGTCAAACGATGTAAAATTCAATAACAGTGTTACTCATGTATAGGGAAATAATTTTATAAATGTGTATTATAATTTTATATTTTAATCTTGTAAATTATAGGTACCTAATTAATAAAATCGTCCCATGCGTTGTAATAATCATTAACTTTAATAATATAATATTATGAATTTATGAATGTAAAAGTAGTAAAGAATGATGAATCAACAAGAACATTTCGATAAAAATATTTTAATTGAAATTATGAATTTAAAATTTAAGTCATTTTGGGTCAAATTATTTATTCATATTATTTGGTCATTACTACACAATGATAATATTTATTTATTAAGAAAAATAGAAACAGCTGCATTTATTTTTATTAAGGTATGCTGTATTTTAGATTTTGAGGAAAGCGAAAAATGTATTGCTTTTACAATAATATGTGTATTTTTTTTTTTTTTTTTTAATGTCTGAAGATACTTTTTCGACACGAAATAATGCTCCGATTTTCACGAATGGCATATATTTCTGGTTGGAAATTAGATGTAGTATGGTACATTAATTCAGTTATTTTTTGAATTTATCGAAATTGACCCTATGCGATAGGATTAATTTAATTGGCGTTTTAGTGTATTTATGCATTATACATTTGAAGTAAAATCACTTCCGTTCCCATTTAAATAATAACAAAATTATTGTATCAAAGTAAACGATTAAAATACCCTTTTTTATATTATAATATATAGTAATAATTTATAAAGATACTTAAAACGAAAGAAAAGTGAAAACTATATAGTCTATTTTGATTATTTTTTTTTCACAATGTCTGATTAGTGATAACAATAGTCCGAAAACTTAAAATACCTACTTTTTCTTTACTTTTTTGTATTTATGATATTATTAATATTATTATTATTATTTTGTCGTATTCGGGTTCTGGAAGTTTTGGTTACCGCGACGAGGGGACATAGAATATCACGAGTACAAATAATGAACGTCGATGGCTAGAAGTTCGGAAGTGTGACCAAACCACTACAACTACAATAATAATCAAATATTATATTAATCTGTCAGGGATACTCGCGTATACCTATATATAATTCTGGCCCGTTTCTTGGCCATATTATTATAATAATATTTTGGCGATGAATAATTGTGTTTCTCGGTGACGGCCATGGTTGACGGGGAGAAAACCGCGTGGCTACGACGATCCCGTATATATACGATAACATATGGAAAACGTCTCACCGCCGCCCACCATTTCCTATCGTTTCCGTTGTCGCGAAAGGGCTTTTCACTCCTTTAACAATGCGCGCGGCTCGAAATTTATAATGAGACTCGCTGCACAATGCGTGCGCGCGCCATTCGACAAACTATTGAGATTTGTCAAATATTCGTTCCCCTCGGTCATCTTTCCTTAACCGCCGTTCGTATACCACACTTATACCGCTCTCCATCGCACTTAACCAATGCCGTACGGTACATACCGCACTTACACGCACCTATGCACTTAAAACACTTGTCCGTGGGCCTATAATCCTGCTACCCTCGTCACCGTGGCCACAAGTCGTAGGTACCTATAAGGTTATAACTGAGCCGTGCGTGTTTTGGACAACGTATAAAGACCCCTGTGATATTAATAATATTATTATGTATACGGTATACCTACACACCTGCTGTAGCATCAGTGTTGTAAAAATAGTTTTTAAACAAAAAATTGGCTTTAATCGTTTACAAAATATACAATAATATAATATTTAAATGCTTTTCGATGGAAGATTATGATATATTATAATGTTCGTCGTTAATTTATTATTGCAATTATATACACATATTTGAATAAATAATTTAATCGTACACACTTAAGCTTTATTTAACATTAATGTGCTGTAGGACTAAACTATTATTCACTGTTATAGTGTTATAGCGTTTGCTTTGAAGAGAAAGACGTAGGAGGTGAAATATTATAATTTAAAACTGTTAAGTAAGAGGACTTTCAAGTCCATAACATATTTTTTTTTTTTTAAAAATTATTATACAATAAGAATAAATTAATATTAATAATTATTGATTGACTAAGTTGTATAATAATTATTGAGATAACTCTCTTGAATATTTTTCGTGAAATATAATTAAATTTTATTAGCATTAAACTATTGAAGTAGAGCTTTCAGTATAGACTATAGAGTTTAATATGAAATATAAATTATTTATATTCAATTTCAAATCTTTATGTATACATATTATTGTGTACGTGTTCCTATTTAATTACCTACTAACAATACATAATACTATTATCCATTATTGACGAATATAATTATTATATGCAGAGGCGCACAAACACTAGGTAGGATGAAAGATGTAGCAATAAAAAATTTTAAGGGCCACCCACCACCTAAATTTTAGCATACCTAATACAAAATCTTAGATTTTTCACAAAAATCACTGAAAAAGTTTCACCAAGTTTTAGATTCTGAGCGAAGCAAAAAGTGTATTGGTTTTACAATGATGTGTGTCTTTTTTATATCTTTATTTAAGCTATTCTAAAAATTTTTTTGAGCCTATGTGATAGGAAAAACTACCAAAAATATGGAAATTTGAAATTTTGACGAAATAAATTTGAATAGTGCCCGATAACTCAAGCATTATTTTACTTAGAGACTTGAAAATTATCATTGGGTATTCACATAGGTAGTAGGTACTATTATATATATATATATAATATAAATTAATTTAATCTCGTACCTATATATATATATATAGGTACGAGATTAAATTTTGGAACCTTTAAGTAAATTTTACTACTAAATTTAAACTTTATACGATAATATTTTTTTTTTAGTCTCAAATATAAAACTTTTTTCATATGTAGGTATAGGTACACATAAATTTATTTGATTTATTTAAAATAATATTTTGTTTTGGCCGTATGCTATAATATATTCTTATTTTTCGTTCCTAAAATGTAATATTATTTTCATATTTATCACTATATGAAAACAAACAAATTTCGTATTTAAATAGAAGAAAAATCGTATAATATAACTTGTACGTCCGATGGCGTAATTGGAAAAAAAATATGTTTCCTCTAAATTAACTCACCGACACGAAATCCTTCGAAGCCAATTGCAGTAAAAGGAGATTAGTGTCACTAGAGAGTTAGATTAGAGCATCATATTTTTTTTTTTATAGATTATCGTCAATAAACGTTTACTAAATAATGAGTATTTAGGCTGTTAAAAAAGAAATTAATCAACTTTATTCTACAGGTAAATTAAAGCTGCGTAGTGCGTGGTTCAACACCCACTAGAGACTAGATGACATAATTTTTGCACTTTTTTATATTATTTATTATTTTTTTTATTTGTCAATTTTTTTATAATTGTCAATTTAGATACTGAGCAAAGCAAAAAATGTATTAGTTTTACAATGTTGTGTATTTTTAAAATTTTTTTTTTTATTTATATCCGTAAACACTTTTTCGACTCGAAATAATGCTACGATTTTCACCCAAAACAAAAATATACTGCATACAATTATCCCTCCAGTTCCTTTATCTATTATTGCTATAATGATGTCCAAAACAATATATTTTTTTTATTATAACTCATTAGAAATCTTTATAAACTTCGTAAATATTAATTATATACATATATAATTAATACCCACTCGCCCCTTTTAATCTAAAGGTGTAGTCTTACATAGTTATATGTATTATTAATTTATATTTAATTTATTTATAGTAATATTAATTTATAGCATTAGTAAACATTATAAAATATAATATTTATTACGTATAGTGTTGTATTGAGTTTCATTATTTATAATATTTTACTTGGATTACATTCAATATATTTATATAATGAATATACTATTCGATGGAAAAATGTTATTCAAATTTTGAAGTGTTAATATATTACATTCATTATAAATAAAAGTTTAAGTAGACATTTAAGACATTTTTATATTATACTCTTTTTAGTTTTTATATTTAATAAATTTATATTAGATAGGTATTAGTACTTATTTTATATTTCAAAGTATTAACTATATAAGGATGAGTGCGAATTATGATTTATTTAATATTTAATATTTATAATTTATATTATGAAATAGTTTATTATTTCTATATAATATGCTAAACTAATTTATAACAGTATAAAATAGGTATTAATAAACACTAATACCATTTTAATATTATTTATCAAAGTATCTTAATTGTAGTCATTATAACAAGTAATTTGGAAGTTGTAAACTATATAGATTAATATAAAGGGACTGGGACATACTTAACTTCATTCATTAAACTAACACTAAAAAGTCAAAAAGTGAAAGGTCAAACAATGATATTATCACAATTTAATTTATGGGCTATTATGACAGAATTGAGTTGTTACATCTAGTTAAAATTAATTTTATAATATATTTCCCATTATTCCCCGAGATTTCAGATTTATATTAATGGTCGTAAATTCGGTTTTTATTATAATACAAAATATTTATGAAATAATCAAATTTAGGGATTTGAAAGTTATTATTATAATACTCAAAATATATTTTATCATTGATCAAAAATATACTATTACGAGTATATCAATTTTTTTCTGTGGTAACCGTTATTAAAAATAAATTGATTTTTAATTATTATTATTATTTTACGAATTTGAATTAAAAAAATAATAATTATTGTAAAACGTAATTGAATATATGTGTATAAACTATTATAACATTACTATATGATATTTATAACGTTAAATATGATAATAATATTAATAATAAAAATTTATTGAATTGTAATTAAAATTAAATAACTTGTCTATGTTTAATTAGATATTTTGATTTAATACAATATATCGCGAAATAATTTATTTTACTTCGATATATATACCTATATATTTATTAATGGTGAATGGATATAGCGATACAGGGGACCTAATTCATTTTTTAAAATAAAGTTTTTATATTTATTTAAGAGGATTTAGGAATAAAGTCGAGACATTTAAGTAGATATTTGTTTTTAAATTGTACGAGTATTAACTATAAGGATTAATTTCTAAAATATATTTTTATTTGATTGTGTTTTTAATGTATTTTTTAATTAGATACTTTAATTTGATTTTTTAGTTAGTTTTATTTAAATAGGTATTGTTAATTTTTAAGAATTATAATATATTAATTTAAATACTTAAATTTTAGATACTTATTCATAAATAAATTTATTAATATTTTGTATTCAAATTCGTTACGAAAAAAAAAAACAATTAATAAACTAAATGGAACATTATTATATATTATTATTATTATTATTATTATTATTATTATTATTATTATTTTTATTATTTTTATTATATTATTATATTGTATTATTTGTGTATTATATTCATATTTTATAGGTAATAAAATAAAGTTGTTTCAAATCATTTTCCTTTTACGGATACATTTAATTAAAAATTGTTCGAATAAAATATATTTTCCTATCATAGGTTTAAATGTCACTATAGTGTACTTTAACTGTTGAATCAATGGACAAAAACAGAAAAGAAAACCAAGAAAATTTCGAGAATGTAAGACAATCGAAAATTCTTTATTTGGCCGGAAACATTTACGGTCAAAATGTTTTTGTGCATCTCCACATGGCCACGTTTGACAACGATATTGTTTTTTCCCCAGATTACACTTCAGCGGAGTATCTTTCTCAGATTTCAGTTGAATACAAACAGCTTTTGGGCTCGTTTTGTATCAATGTAAAACAAAATAAACTGCAAACACGCAGTGAATAAACTTTCATAAGCCAATGGTCTTGATAAAATTTAAATAATGTAAACAAGATTATAAGGATAACAGATTTTCGTTAAAACAATATTATTATCACAGCGTAAAAATATGCATGTTGAGTTATTATATAATTTTTTTAACGTTCGTGTTTATTAAGTGATATTAGTCTGTGTTTTGCACTGATGATGGTAATTTTCATGGTTCAACGAGAAGTTTTATTTTGGAATTTTTATACTGATTCTAAAAAAAAGTAAATTACGAAAAATTAAGTTCTTATTTTCAAAATTTGTCTTATTCATACTCGTATATGTGAAAACTTAAGTATATGTACTTATTTATTAATATACAATTGTCTTGAGTAAGTTTACACAAAACGATTTTTTATAGTTTAATAGTTATAAAATTGAAATTAAACTGAGTAAGAGTCAGTGGCGCAACCAGGATTTGTCCAAGGGGGGGGGGGGTCCAACCATAGAAATTGTTAATTGCATAGAGCATTTCCTAGTTCCGCAAATGATAAATATTTAGAAAATATGATAAAAAATTCTAATCATGGAAAATAATATATTATTTACTGTTATAGTATCTATAAAAAATATTTATTTAAACCATACATTATACGGCCCATGGGGGGGGTCCGGACCCTAAGTCCACCCCCTTGGTTGCGCCACTGGTAAGAGTTGATTTTTTTCTGTGTTATCAATCAATAAATTATTTTTATTATTAATTTCTGTACCTACCCATTTTATCCGTATTATATTATATTACGATAATGTGTGATCAGATTAATTGGAACTTTCATAAATAATATTATTATAATTTATAATATTGGGGTTTGTTTGGGAAATTAATCTCTTACATTATGAAAAGGAAGTTATATAATAATATGCGCTTGTAATCAATTCAGTCACAAAAGATCGTTGTTGTAACATGCAACTACCTATCATCGATGAAACCACAAAACCTGAGTACAAAGAAGTTTATTTGAATGGCGAAGGAATTATTATGTTCACGGGGGCACAGGGCAGTGACGGTGGAATATGGTTTGGCGGGCGAGAAGAATGAAGAAGGAACGGACGGCAAAGAAGAAGTAGAAAGACGTCCTCGGCAGTTATTCGTCCGTGAGTTGTTCCAATTTCAGAGTTGGGAAGTTTTCGTTTTAAATCCGATCACGGCGATCGTTGGTAACCGGTGATGCATGAGTCGATAAGCGGATCAGTGTGTTCGGGAAGTTTATAATGAAAGATGGTTAATACTCTACGAAAGAGGTTTTTTGGCTACTGTCATTGCGTTCTAAGGCGTAAAATAATTACGAAATTCTGAGCACATTCCACGGGGCAGGGAGATTACTAAAAACCAATGTTCCGACGACCCGACCACATGTATACCCTTGTGTATCAATGGCGACTTTTACATTCTTCGTGCAAGATAACACGTTAATACGTTATTGTTGTGGTTTTTTTTTTTTTTTTTTTTTTTTTTTTACTTAAGTAATTATAATAATAGAAACTGTTTCT
Source organism: Tetraneura akinire (assembly GCA_021307375.1). Classification (NCBI taxonomy): domain Eukaryota; kingdom Metazoa; phylum Arthropoda; class Insecta; order Hemiptera; family Aphididae; genus Tetraneura; species Tetraneura akinire. The sequence continues at coordinate 4,059,534 of JAIUCT010000017.1, read as the reverse complement.
AATTTAATATTAATCGTAAACAAAAAATTCATAATTATTGTTATTGTTATTATTACACCTAACCTAACCCAATTAATTTGAATAGTTTAAAAGTTCACCGTTAGTATTTTGAACAGTAACATTTTACAAAACACATTTTATTATATTTCATTGTTTATTGTTTATAATCTGCGTAGGAATTAAAATCATGATGGGTTTAATTATTGCACATAAAATTCACCAACACATTTGTTATAAATTAATTCTCGATATTTATCGTTTGATTTTGTTTATATAACAAAAAAAAAAAAGAAAAAAATTTTTAATTTAATTTTTAAAAATATATATATTTTTTTTAAATAAAACTGTTCTAGTAAGTTTTTAGTTCGTGAAATGTCTTTCCAAATGAGTTAATAATTTTTATAAATATTGTTTTCGGTTATCAGATATAAATACAATCACTAGATAAAAATAAAAAAAAATAGTCTTAAAAATATAAAAGCTAAAAACAAATGAAAATGGGATGTAACAATTTTTTAACATTGATATAACATTAGTTTATTTTATTATCAAACAAATTAAACATTATCTTATAATATTTAATATGATTTTATTAGTAAATATTGAATTCTCCCTTTGATCCATTATGCAAACATGTTTATTTTATCCGCATTAAAATTATTTCTATATTATAGTATTTACTTTTTATTGAATATCCTATAAACATCATCATAAAATTATATTTCCGAAAAATAATTAAATTGATATATTTTACATTAAATTATATACAGACATAACTGTAAAAGTGTTGAGTGTTAAGTTTTAATTGTAATGTATTCTAAATCATATTTTAAAATAAAATGCATTATATATTTTATATTCTCATTCCTTAATTTTTAAAATTTTAAATAATTTATTTAATTTGATTTTTTTAAATTAGTTTTTGACCGATTATGATTATTAAAAAAATTGCTATTTCTTTCAATTATAAAAAATAACAAATTAAAAGTTTTAAAAGTAAATTTTTTGTCGAGACTGTTTTATGTGTAATATATTTTATTACCTATCTAAATAATAAAAATTTTAATGTAAAATCTTTTACAATTTCATAAAAAATAGTAAAATTGTTTTCTTAATTTTAATGAAATAATTAAAATAAATGTTTCTCAATTAAAAGTATAATGTATGTTTTGTTACTTTGTAAATATTATTATATAATTAATGGTGTTATTTAGCATTAAGTAGCTATATTAAGAATGATAAAAAATAAAAATGTACTTTTAAAAATCTTAAAAGGCCTTGAATAATTAAATAACAAAAATACACCTACCTATATAGGTATTGAAGGTAAACGATTTTTAATAAAAAAAAATATAATTTATGCATAAAATATTTAATGATTTTAATGATTTTATTCAAGGGAATATTATGAATACGATTTTTATAATTATTTGATATAATGTATCTATTATACGTATTTTGTTAAGTATAATTTTATTATAAAAACGCAATTTATTGTTTTAATTTAATTCGTTTACAACTTAAAAAAATAAAAATAGCTGATACTGGTGTGGAAGGGATACAGGTGTAAAGAGGATAGTGTTATTTTAATTAAAATTTGAATGCAATGATAAATCATTACATTTGAAAAACAATTCTGAGCGAAGTTCAATAGGATAATATATGTAATAAATTTAAATTTTTATATTTTTATTAAAAATATAAAACTATAATAGATACCCATTTACATTTAGATTTCAACGTAATAGTTCCAAAATTTTATCACATATATTAAGTACATATATCCATAAAATCTCTAAACGAGTCTCCTAAATAACAAAACGTCACTCAAAATATTTTTTTCATTAATTTATCATTGCATTCAAAGTTTAATCAAAATACTGCTACAGCAGTATAAGTATAAGCTCTTTTTATATTATACTTTCACAGCTATAAAAAGTTAAGACTTGTGATTTTATAAATATTTTTTGTAATATTTTAAACAATATGTGAATATATTTTAATAAAATTTTCAGACCTTAAAACCCAAAGTTTTCAATTTTATTAATCATTATATAGATAAAAACGAGAATTCCAGGAAATATTCAATGTTCTATATTTTTGAATAATTAACGTATCCGTTCCAAAATTTTATCACACACACATATATAATATAATAGTACCTATGTGAACATGCAATAAAATTTTCAAGTCTCAAGTTCAATATTGCCCGAGTAAATATTGAAATCGAATTCGTTGAAATTTCAGTTTTCGTGAAAAATGCTGTATTTTTATCATTTAAGTGTCTTTAGACATAAAAACAAAAAAAAACAAAAAAGAAGAAGATATACTCTCAATCTTAATTTATGATACGTAAAATATTTTTTTTTTTTTATATATATAAAACGACGTATAAGTAATATTAATTATTACTCTGAATTAATAATTTAAAATAGTGGAATGTGTTAATAAATGGCACACTAGAGTATAGTAAACAGAAAGAAAAAATATTATATTATAATATAACGAACGAGAGGGCATTTAAAGTTGCGTGACATTCAAAGATTAACGTAAGATGGTTTTTGTTAGAAAAAAAAAATTGAAAAAAATTGTAAAAATGAAAAATGTACGACTGAATATATATTTTATGAGTAAGTAGGTAACTAAATAATAATATGTCGTAGGTAAATGATAATTTTTAATATTAAGAAATTTATTGCGTTCTTAAAGTTTGATTTATATATTTTTGAACTTTCGTTTTTAACCTTATATATTGTATAATATTATATCTAGTATTATAGATTTTTATTTATCGTAGATCGAAAGAAAAAAAAAATACGAAACAACGGTAGGTAATATTATATTTATCGTTTTCGCAGCATATAGATCAAACAAGTGTCGTCTGGCGACGAGTAAAAATAACGATCGCGCGTTTTTGTGCTCTGCGTGCTTAGAGCTAAGTATTAAAATAATCTTATCACACAGTTGTGGTGCAAGTGTCGGCGTGAGTACATAATAATATTACATAGTAATATAATATAAAAATATAATATTAAGTGCACAACAAACAATAATAATATTATTATACTGCAGTTGTCAACAGAGAGGTGAAAAAGTTGTGCAGTAATAGTTAGACGTGATGGATAGACGAAGCCATTTATATAAGTAGTGCGAAGAATAGTATTTCATTTCATTTCATTTGTGTCATTATAAATAGTTACTGATACCGACCCTTGCTGGTGTGATGTCGCCTTCGGGAGGAGCACTCACCCTGTTACCACCGATATTGTTGACCACACACGTGAATATCGCATCACGGCCCTGTGCAATAGTCACGTTTTCCAGCGGGAACAAGAAGTCTGGCTCGTAACCGTTCACTGAAACATACAATATATATAATACACGATTATTATCATCGACGACGGCCATTTTGTATTATATTATTGTTATTATTATTAAATCACGTAAAATAATATCTGCGGAGCAAATTGAAAAATTGAAGAAGAAAAAAATTACAAATACAAAACAAACGAACAAACTGTCTGATGTTGTTCTAAAAGTGTTTTTGCGCGTTCGTCCCCATCCCTCTCTTCGTCCCGATATTCCCGGAAATGTCACAACGGATATTAAATTATTTTCTACTTTTCTCTTCAAGCCCGGACCACAGTAGTAAATATCATACAAGTGTAGTTTCATCTCGACACTACGACTACAACACTCGTTGTTACGTGATAACCGATGTGATATTATTATCGTATTGCGTGTTTTTAATATTCTAACTCCTATGGCAAAGTCGATGTTCGGTATAGCAATGAGTAATAATTGTGTTAAATAATTGTAAGAATTTACACATAAAGGGTTTTAAATTTTTAATTATTTATCATAATATGAAATATGTTTATAGTAAAACACTAAAACATCGTGTTTTAAACGAATATTTGTTTAATTTTTGAACGTTACGGATATTATACGTATAATAATGGTCAATGATTTTAAATATGATTTATATGTTTATTTTCGGTCTGTGGCATATAAATAATGCATAATATGTATATTGAATTGGTATGTATAAATAGCGTACGCGTTTTACAAAAAAAGGTAATCAATGAATTGAACCCAATTTAATGTATACGACTCTTTGCCATAGTGTGCACGTGTGTGTCAGAAAATACCATTAAGGTAATTTAATAAAGGTTCATATTTGTATGTATCAATCCAACTCTAATAATTTATTTTGTATCAATTGAATATCAATATTATAAATTTATTATAATTAAATTATAAATATACAATATTACTTAATTTTAAATAGTAATCTATTAATTAGTGTCAATATAACAAGAGACATGCTAACGTGTGTGTCCCTAATAATATGTTTGAAAATGACACAAAATCATAAATATTTTTATTCCTACAAATTACAGAATACAATATTACAAATTCGTAAACTGTTAATAAATAATATGAAATTAAAGATTATTTGTTTTGGCTTGAGATGAGAGTCCTTCATGTTTTTATGAACGTTAAATAGTTTGACTGTCCCTGATTAAATCGGTTCGTTAATAAATAATTAAGGGTTATACTGGCATTTTATTTTTTTATATATACTTTCTATATAAAATATACAAAACCTATAACTACTTGTAATATTACCAGTTGAAATGTTATTATATATTAATATTAGTGACAAAGTGCTTCAAAGTTTATTTTTAAATTTATATATAATAAGATAAAATACAATTAACTATTTATTTATTTTAGATTCTGAGCGAAGCGGTTTTACAATGATGAGTGATTTGTTTTTCTTTTTATTCTGAAGAAACTTTTACTACCCGAAATAATGCTCCGATTTTGACGAATAGCATATGTTTCGGTTGTAAAGTGGATGTTGTTGGTACTTTATTTAGGTCATTTTTCGAATTTCTCAAAATTAACCCTATGCGTTAGAAAAAATGAGGAAAAAATGGCATTATATTAATCAATACCTACATTATTTGACTGAACTTCGCTCAGAACAGGTTTTTAGAATGTAATGGTTTATCATTGCTTTCAAATTCTAATTAAAATTAAACACTATGATTTGCACAACTATATCCCTGCGGCCGGAGTATCAGCTCGTCTCTTTTTTTTTTTTTTTTTGTAGGGTAAATTGAAGACGATTTAATAGAATACTCGTATTATCATTACATAACCCGAAAAATTTACAGAACTGTTCTTTAGAGTATGATTATAATTTTATATTCAATATATAAATATTATGAATGATATAACGCGTATGAATATTGAATATATTATCTGTTTAACACGTGTTATAGAAAATCGAATTTTACGGAATTATTGATACGGGAACAGCAGATGATATCGCAGATGCCAGATACTCAGAAATCAGAATCAAATATAATTTTGTTGAATCCTCGAAGTAGTAAAATATCGTATTCGGACTTTGCATATACAGGAAATACTCGCGTGTTTGTTGCGAAGTTCCTATATAAATTCCTAGAAAGTATTATATTATAGGATTCTATAATATTAATTGTAATATTACTAATTTCCCGTATATAATAATAATAATAATAATAATAATAATACGTAGACGCACTCTCTCAAAGTGAATCGACATAATAATTATTAATATTATTGTAATTATTATTATTATTATTATTGCTCCATATACGCAATAGTATACAACAAGCGAAACCGGCAAAGAAGATAACGTGATTAATGACATGAGGTTTAACGGGAACAAAATAGTAATAACGCGTACACATTATAATAATCGGTTGTATTATTGTACGTTAGAGTTTCGCTTTGATCTAAACCACGTTTACGTTTATATTAATATTCTATATGTAATAATACGCGAATGATCCGATGTAATAATATTGGCATGGAGGAAAACGGGAAAGTATATCTAAATAAAAAAAAAAAAATAAATAAATAAAAATAAAATTGAAATAATAATATAATGCGTGTTGGAATGTTTGGAAATAATAACAAATCGCCGGGTGAGAAAAAACGTGAATTGAACTCGCACTCGACCCCCCGATAACCACAATTAATTAATTGCGACGGGGGTACGCGAATATATACGCATCGGGGGCGAATTAAAGGGTAGGAAAACGAGTATTCTGATTTATGGGAGTCACTCCCCCCGACTGCGGCGGTGGTCTCTTTGCCGCCGCCGTCGACCGTTGTGGCGGGACGAGATCCCTTTTCGAAAACCGATGTCCACGAGGCCTTTGCACATAAAAACACATGTTTCGAAAACAAACTTTCGGCGAATTTAATTGAAAACGTCTGATTTAATTTATAAGCGCGAGTACCGCGCCCTAATTTTTACTTGTCTCGCTCCCAAAAAAACACACAACGCCGCTATTTGTCATGATACCGTGGCCCGTGTAATTAATTTTTGTTCACCATTCGTTTATTCCATTTAAAAATTTCTTTTTTAATTTACCAAAATTGTATGCAGTCATCCCGTCGTTGTGGCTGTAAAAAGACACGAACAGTCCGACTAGTCTGGTGTTGATAAAAGACCCGACCAATCGGTTATCGATATCAAACACGAATATTCAGGATTGATAACAGAGCAACAGACCCGACCATTCGGCATTCACTATTCATGGAAGACCAGAATTCATGACCGACGATATAAGCTCTGAACTCAATGTTGTTAGTATTGACTTTAGTGCTTATAAGTTATCATGAAAATTTTTATTTTTAAATAATAATTAATAATTTATATGAATTCTCTATTAAACATTATCTAATATTGTTAAATGTAGTACATAAAAATGTATATTGTAAGTAGATACCTTATAAAACAACATTGATTTTTCCACCAATCAACGATTAATTTAAATTATTCTAATTTCCTCTTAAATTGGTTATTAGAAAATTTTTAACAAATTCCATAAAGAAATAAAAATATATTTTGCTCCTTATTAGTTTGTATTTAAAGGACTAAAATCATAAAACATTTTATATTTTATATAGGTATACAGATATTAATAATTTATACTTAATAATATGTTTTTTTATGATAATTTATTTTTGATCAAATACAATTTTAAATCATAGGAACAACTCAATTTCAAATTTGCATGGCACATTGCTACAAGTGGTCAGGTCAGTTTTCATTGAAAACAATTTTATATTATACTTTTACGTATAAGTTTTTTTTTGTTTTTGTATATCAATCTCGACTAAATTGATATTATAAAATACTATAACGATTTTATCGTTATTTTAAATGATAAATTCAAACGTTATACTCGTATTTTGATATTAAATTACCTTTATCAGCTTCGCTTATACAACGTTCGATTTTGTTATCAAATTAATATTGCCTATAATTTTGAAATTTTGGACATACAAGCGAATATTTTATTTGATCATTTCATGCGGAACGACAGAAGTGAAGTCATACAACGTTTTTATGAATTATTTAAATTGATTTATGCAACTATAATAATTGGATACACACATAATTTTATCATGTTTTTATTATGATTTGGTAAAATTGAGAAAGTAAAAATTTATTTTTTACAAATTTTCTCGACTTTTGATTTGCACTATATATTATGTATACATAAAACATCGAAAATAGTACAATTAATTCATATACCAAATGACTACATTAAAATAATAATTATTATCAATTTTTGTATAACTATTCTAGTTTTTTAAATATTAATTATTCGAAATGAGAATAATATTAAGATATTATTTTAATTTACTTAGTGATGCGGTTAATGCTTTAATAAAAAGTAATTACCTCTTATTGTTTACACAAAAGTGTTATTATTGTTAATTCTTTGATAATTATTTACTACTTAGTTATACTATTTTCAAAATTACTCGAAATATTATTTCTAAAAAAAAAATAATGACTGTATATAAATTATTAAAAAAAAAAAAAAAAATATTGAATTTTGTTCACTCAACGTTAATTCCTATGTTAATTTGGTTACAATTAACCAATATTATTTTATGGAATCACAGAATTATAATAATATAGAATGTTTGTAACTGTTAGACATCATATTATATTTGTGTGTGCAGAATATTAAACTATCTGCAGCTAGACACATTACGAAAGTGTAGTCATGAATTTATTATAAAATTCCTAAGTGAAGTCTGAAGTTTGATCGTATTAAGGAACGCTTGCAATACAATTATTGGTTTTAATATGTAAATAGAACGAATATATATATAAGCAGTATTTGCAGTAATATGTGACATTTTAGTACAACACAACGCACTGGTTCAGACGTATAATTTTTATATTTTAAAATAGAATTTGAATTACTAACAAAATTAACTCGTGTAATTGTTTAGGTACATTTAAGAATTTATTTTAATCGGAATAAAAATATAATATTCCAAGTAAAACGTCATTTTTAAAATTGCGCTTATTATATTATAGATATTACGACCAAACATATTATTATAATCACATTATTCGATTTTAAACCGACTGGTTGAGAAAAATCCATAGTTGCTTTTACCTTATTTAATTTATAAATATTATTTGTGACATACGAATTAAGGATTTTCAAAATTATGAATAACGTTAATAAATATTTACATTACGCGATTACCGATTAGTTTGTTTTAATAATAATAATAATTTGATTATGATTACTTCGTGCGATTCCGTTAAATTGTTAAGCTATAAAGTTAATTATCCCTGGTTATAATTATTATAATATAAATAATATAATACGATTATATAATTTTCAGTATTATTAAGGGTGCTTATAAAAATAACAATTTACGTATTTTATACGTGTGTTTTATATTTAAACGATAAGGTTGAGGTGCCTAAACATAATAAAGTTGAAAAATGTATTTTAAGTTTTTGAGAAAGTACCTATAAGACGTTCAAAAATGTATTAATTATATAAATCAATTAATGCGAATTCACACACACAGAAAAACTCATTGCAATCTATAACCCAATTCCTGAAAACGTAGAAAACTCGTATTAATTTATCCATTACATATTGTATTATATAAGTATGAGTACATATGGGAGTAAAAAAAAAAAAAAATCGTTTTTAATATAATATATTATATTATATGCGTCGAACGCGGGAATATAATATTATAATTCGTACAATTGACGAATATCCAAATATTCGAAATCACATATATTATTAAACGTCTAAAATTGATTTTCCAAAAGTTCGCGAGCCTTGTCAAAGAGACAGCGCGTCGTGCGCGTACACGTGTCTGGTGCGTTATTGCTTTTTAATCGATCCGTTTTCTCGAGCTCGAGGAATTCTATATTTTTTTTTCCTTCGTCACCCGTCGTCGTTGTCGTCTCGTGTGGACAATTATTTTATTCGTCCTCCGGGGTCGTAATTCGCTTACACACATATACATATAATATATTATATATATATATACATAGCATGTATATTATGTATACAGGCACATATATTTTATATTGAAATCCGTCGGGCGTTGTTGAGAAGGAGAATACGCGCGAGGGCGTCGTGATGTCGTCACGGTTTCCGCCGTCATCCCTTCGAGAATCGTCCCTAAGAATCCCTGTGCCGGGACGGCGTGGTAGAGGACCGAGTGTATTTTTGGAATTTCCTCGCGATTTTCTAAAGTGTCGCCGAATAATATTATAATAGGCGAAAATGGCGCGGAGATGAAAAAAAAAAAAACGAAGACGAAGGCAAAGACAAAGAGTAATCGACGCAATCGAATTTAAATACAAAGCGTGTAACGGCCCATTATTTCTGTAATCGTTTATTTATACGCGACATCTATTGCGATCGGGGAAATCGGCCCCGAGGACGCACGAACGAGCACGCGAGTCGAGGAGACGTACGCGTATATAAACGACGACGGATGCCTCTTCGTCTCGTCGACGGCGTAGTGGATTGGAATTCGGGAAACGAACGAAATAACGAGAGCTGAAGATACGATATTTCTCGAGGGTTCTCTCGTGTACTCGTCTGAATAGTAATAATAATAATAATAATAAAAATAATAATAATAATAATAATAATAATAAAAGCGGAAAAACGTCTTCGAGTTTCGACAACGACGCTGTAATGTCATGTTCGTCCGATTAAACGAAATTGGACGTCCATCCACGTTGTTCGTACTTATTCGCGTGCGATGTGATAATATAATAATATATATTTAAACGAACAATGTATGACATGCTTATTATTTTAATTTGATTATTTTTAAAAAAAAAAACGAAAAAACGAAAACTATCTACTTGCAGTTATGGTGTGGTTAAAAATAAGGTATATAAAATTTTTTCATATCGCTGTGTTATCTATATATTATATATCACGTAATTACTAATTGTATATTATTTATCTTGTACGCGTTTTTTTACGAGCTGCGTGAATTTATAAATTATATTTTTTAAAGTATTGATAAGTTTTCGTCATTCACCCAATAACGTTTAAAATACGTCTTACACTAAATTTAATATTTTTCATAATTCCATTTTGATAATTTGAAGGATATAGCAGGTATATGTTATGATGTTATAAAAGTATTAAACCATGAAAATGTATACTCCTGATTTCGTTAACGACGTAAATATTCAAAATTTACGATTTTGGTCGTGGGTCCTGTATGCTAAACACGTTGTTTAAACAACAATTATTATAAACATTATCAATTAATTTGTGCAAAACTGTTGCAAACCAATATTATACGTATATACTATTAGTCGGTATCGATATTGATTTAACGTATACACCGTATATAACTCGACTGTTCTACCGTTCATTTATTCTTCATGTTGAAACATTACAATTTGTTCGTTTTATTTTATTATTGTTTATACGCTACATTAATCTAGGATGAAAGTTTTGAGACAACGATGAAATCTCTCGCGAACAATATTTTTATGTTGTAATATTATTATTATTATTATTATTATTATTATTATTATTATTATTATTAATTATTATTATTATTATTATTATTATTTATTATTATTATTATTATTATTATTATTATTATTATTATTATTATTATTATTATTATTATTATTATTATTATTATTATAAATATTATTTTCATTACAGTATTGAAATCGCAGCGTTCCTCGTCACGTTTCATCATTATATCTACTCCAATATAATACCTTTCATCGCACACTCCCCGTCCATGTATGAGTCGTCAGTACTCAGTTAGATTATAATAATATGTGCCTCGATATATATACGCGTGTATTACCGACATTCGCACTTCAGAAAATTAGACAAACCGCTCGCAGTGATCTCACCGCTATTCAGTTATCGGTGAGAAAGTCGATGCTATTCATCCTGAGGCTGTGGATTGACTTTTTCCATCACTCTTTCTATCTTACTAACCGTTAACACGATCGAAAACCATCAAAATATTAAATTGACTTTTTTTTTTTATTATTGATTTCACAAGGGTAAGATAACGACTTCATCGTTATATCAAAATTATTATTTTCAGACGCACTAAATTGAATAAACTATAATAATAACAATATTATTATTTATTTAATTTAATTTATTGTTTTAGATTTCGATTTAACATTATAATGACGAATGTATTGGTTTTATAATGTCGAGTCCATTTTATAATAAGGAGCATCATGATTTTTGATAATAAAAGTATGGTGTTATATTACCACAAATTGGATATGTATGATGAATTCGGTGGAGAATTTTATCTAGTTGGTATTATAATAAGTTTGTTTTTATATTATTTTTCTTTTGTATGATTTCTGTATGATAACTACTAAAAAATACTAGAAAATAAAAAAAGTTCCCAAAATATATATTTTTGAGGAACTCATTTTGCATAGCTTTATGACAATTACACGAGTATAAAGAAATATAAAACCTACCTAAGTATTTGAAGATTTTGTTAAATGTTTACATATTGTACATCTGTGATAAAATTTTGTAATGTTACTTTGATTTTAAGTAAAATTATTGAACTAATTATTTTAAAAAAGCGTAATTTTTTAAATAAATAAACAATTCTTGTACTCGTATAATATACTTGCGTATTGATATTATATTATGATTGTTGTTGGTAAATCGCTAATTATTTATTAATATATTTGTATTCTATTCGAATAGTATCGAAAAATATTAAATCGAATATTCTATTCTTTATTATGTATGCAACTAGTATATTTTGCGTAATAACAAATTATAAATTCATTATATTTATAAGTTTATAACGAATAATAAAATAAGCGCATATTTCGCTTTCTAGTGGTTTCAGTTGAATTCTTTACTATGCAGATATTTATAAGTACCTATACATACGTATGAGTCGTATTTATTGCAATAGCCAAATATAAAACGTAAAGCAAAACTCTGCAAGAAAATATTTTCCTAGTTAGGATGAAGGGTGTAAGTATAATAACGTCAGACACGACGAACTTCTTACCTCATCCGAGACATAGTAGGGATGTATTTTCATATAATAAATAGATAGGAGGGTAGTTTGTTGATGAATGATACATACATATATATGTATACATTATGTATTTGTGCATACATAATATGATATATGTACGGTTTGGAAATTATTAAGGTGAAATGAGTTGTGCATAATTAGTAAAGGAGAATAATAATAATATGGGGTGAGACTTTCGCATTCTCTTTGGATGCGTGTAATATAAGCCGTAGAGACGTTTATGAATGGTGTGTGCACAGTTGCCTGCAGCGAACCGCAAAGGAAAACGGTAAAGCCGGATGCGGGAAAATCGGACGGCAAGTTAGATGATGATGAGGGGTGTGTGTAAGTGCTTGTTATATTCCCGTGAGAGTTGTATGGGACGTCGAACTGGAGCAGTACTCTTGTATGTGTCTATATATAATATATATATATATATACGTATAAAAATAAATAAATAAAAGAGAGAGAAAAATAACGAACATGGTAAAGGATTGGAAAAATATGAGAGAGAGAGGGAGAAAAAAGATACAAAGCTGATAGACATTGGTTGACTTTTACTTTTCAATACATGATTCTTTCGCGTATCCGTGTCAGTGTTAGTGTTTTAGTGTCGTAGTGTGTACAGACGAATTCGGCAAATGTTTACTCATAAAACAAAATCATGTGTTTCCCCCACGGTGGTGTCTGCGGTATAGTCTTTTTTTTTTTTTTTGAGAAATGATTTCTGAAAACGAGATGGAAAAAATGCTCGAGGGACATTTTGACGGGATCGGTGGCTACACTCAGAGACGCGGGTCGTGAAATTTCGCGGAGGACGAGGGATGCCGTTCTCGACAACAAAAACATCCCCCGTCGCGTGCTCTAGGTCACCGCGTGATGGTCCCGTGGGGATCTCTATTTTTTCGTCCTTTATGCGTCTTCATGTTGATTGCTCACACCACTCGTATCGGAGAACACGAGAATTAATCTTGTTACAATATGCGATCGCTGTTGAATTTTATTCGCCGTTCAAAAAACATCGGATCGTGATAATATAAAGTGGGATCGTCATAGCACAGCTGTATTATTATTATCGTGGACCGCGGAAGTCTAAACGCGTGGTGTTTGTTTTCATTCTCGCATAACTGTCGTTATTAAACATAATAATATTATAATTATCGACCTGGTACCTACCTACATAAAATTCGTTGTTAGGTACGTTAATAAATTATTTTGTTTATTAACCAATCAAATATTACGTTAGAGTAACGGTTATAGTCAATAAAATATGAATTTAACGATATAATTACTATACAAGAGTAATTCGTTATAAAACTTAATAATTACAACGTCATCACGAGAACGTTAAAACTGATAAAATATTATAATTTTAAACGTTAGATGACATGGACCCGAACGAAAATTATTGGATTTATTTCAATAATATTTTGATGTTGTGTGTTATAATATTATAATATTCACAGTCATTGCAAATGTATATATATTATAATCGTTAGGTACAGTGAAAATGTGGTTAATATCAAAGTTGTACCGAGTTATTAATAATACCTACATTGTTATTAATTAATTAAATACGAGTATTATTATTATATCGAATATTAAATTAATGTTTTATTCGTATTAGTATTTTCTGAGTATTGTCCGTTCAAACTATACTCGTATAATAATTCTATTTAAAAATTAATTTAAGCCATCCATATAGATAATTATTTCATTAGTTCAGGATTATATTGCGCTATATCAGTTTAATAGTTTTCAATTTTCACAGAAAGGTTTCTTCAAAATGTGAAAACATGAAAACTTGTATTAACTTCAATAACCTTCTTAGCAAATATTGGCAACTTGAATAATTTTTGTATACGCGTAAAATAATCACAAAATTATAAAAATTTTAATTTCATTTTCGTTTGACCTCATATTATGTTTTTTTGAATATATAGTGAGCTTTATTTAATACGCATAACGTGTTTTTTAGTTTTTATAAAAACACAGTAAATATATAAATATTTGTTTAAATTAATTCAATTTTTAAATTTCATAAAAGAATCATATTTATTTACTTTATTTTTCAATTATTATAAATAAAAATTAAAGTTAAAAAATATTTTTTGTTTTATCATAGTATTTGATTAACATTATACATTATGAAAAATATAAATGACATATAAATATAGTTGCATTATACGTGCATAATATTCATATGATAGTTTTTCATTTGATTTGTGATTTTGAACGTATAAAACTATACCAAATTCTACAGAAATTAGAAGAATAATGAATAATTGTACGAAAATTATCAATAATTAATTAATTTTGGACGTACAATAATTAAATAATAAAATAATAAATACATGTTTATATCGATAAATTATTTTAAAACAATATGAAACTTATGAAACTTTCATAATAATCGCGTTAATATAAATCACATAATCTTAATACGTTTAAAACAAGAGATTCAGAGGGGCAAGACATAGGCGTGCTTTAAAAAAAAAACCACCCAAGGGTGCTGTATTAATAAAAATATGCTTTCTCCATAACGAGCCCTAGAGTACCCGGAGTTAAAAACTATAAACGTGTTTTGTAATGAAAAAAAAAATAGTATAAAAAATATGATGGATAAAATAGAAATAATAATAATAATAAAAAAATAGTGTCTATATCAGTAAAATTCCTTTTGTATAATTTTTTTCCATATCTGATAGTTTTTATGAAAACACAAACAACATAATATAAATATACATGTACGGCACGGCGTATAATACATGAGGATATGAATGTGGTATAAACTTGCACATTAGTATGCATTATGCATATATATATATTTATATAAACGGTTTTATATAGAAATAAATAATATTTCTGTTTGAAAAGAAAAAAACCATGCGGACGAGTCTATAGGCTTTTAAACAAAAGAATTGATAAGGATGCGGTCTGAAGGTTTAAAACAAAAATGAAAACGAACCGTGTTCGTGTATTTAATATTTTTGAAAGGTTTGCTAAAGATTAATATTACGTTAATGGTCTAGGGTACGTGTCATCATTATACTATCGTTTATTAAATGGAAACGAATATTATTAGTGGCCATTATTTGATAAACTCGCATGATTTCACATGATTTTGTTTTCCAAAATAATCATAATTTTTAATCCACCGATTAACTATTGCGGTTGAATTATTTTATTTATTTATTAAATTCATTTAAATGTTAAAAAAGAATAATATTGATAGTTACTCGTATTAAAATCGATGTATTTTATAATTATATTGTTTTATACCATTAAAATGATAATAATAAATACTCGATTAAAAAATACGTATTTTTATTATTAGTATAACTACTGCAGAGGTTTTATGAACTGAAAAATCATTAAATATAGTCGTACTTACAGATGAAAAAAGGTATACGGCTATTAAATATTTTAATCTAGTGTATTTATTTACATAACTATATAAGTCGTTAGGTATATTTTTTTACGATTATAATTTTATATTTTTTCTGAAGATTTATTTTGAATTATAATATAATGTAAATGTAGGTACTATTAATATAACATATATTGTATTATAATATTAATTGTAAATATTCATAATAATAGTTATAGATTACTTAATATAACCTTTAATGCTTTATTATAAATAAATGATCAAATAACATTATAATAATACCTCCTAAGAAGATACTTAAAAAAAAAAAAAACAAAAAATATTTAACTAAAATAATTACCTATACATACAATATTATAAAATATTGAAATTGAGAATGATATATAATAATAGTAATTATAAGGGAAAAATACCATCATAAAATTCTCATGATCAAATATTTGCCACATGAAATGTCATGAAACCAAATCAAGAAATTAAGTATGTATGTGCATTTATAAGGGTTTATCATTTTGTCAATTTTTATATTTATAATGTGGTTCAAATTATTGTTTTAATTGTTAATTTTTAAACAAGGATTTTTTAGTGGATGTTTCCAATTTTCCATAAAGTCAGGCGATCGTTGACCGTTGTAATGTTGAACATTGTTTTATTTTGCTTTTTAATTATACCATTTGTATTTTATATTCATTAAAATGTAAAAGACATTGTACGCAGGAGACAATTATTTTATTCATTCAAATTATAGTTGTCTTTGCCGTTAAACAGAAGATAAAGATTAAAAGAGTATATATTTACCATCATCACGTAGTTAATAAACAGTATAAACGGAAAACGGACGTCGAATAAATTGAACATTAATTATGCACATAAAGTAAAAAAAAAAAAAATATATATATATACTTTATACAAGTGTAAAGTGTAAAATATTCTAGATTTTTTTTTTTAACTGAAAACCTTAAGACTAGAAACCGATTCGCATGTTATAATTAAAATGAAAACAAATTTATTTGTAGGAAACAATCAAGACAATGTATTTTTTTCAAAAATAATTATTTTCGTAACCTCAAAACACTATTAAAATTAAAATTTATTTTAACAATATTATTGATTTAGACGATTTAATAATTCTTAACGGAATCTATTAACAACGAATTAATTATTTCTTATAATAATATTATTATGAAACAATCGAATTTAAGGAGTACAAAATTAAATTGAATAAACCTTTGGTATTTTATTTAATAATGACTGGTGTAATTAAATAATTTAATAATAATACTATCGTTAAAATGCTATAATAAATAATAAGAAAGCCAACTATCAAAAATGAAAATGAATTACGCATATAATTTATAATAATACTGAGTAGACAATCGTAATTTTATTTATATTTTATTGACACGACAAAGAAAAAATTGATATTATATTGTCTACCTAACGATCAAAGCACATACATAATAATATTATGATTGTTGTGAATGAAATAAACGTACCTATATTATGTAAAACTTGTAATTATTATATGATTATTGTTTTTAAACATGTCAACTCTTGTTTTATTTATGATTCTATATATTATAATTGACACAGAAAATAAAATAACAACTATTGAAGGTTGGCCTTGGGACAATAGTTTACATATAATGCGATATTCATAATAATTTAGTATTTTCAGTATTATTTCATTTATAACAATTATGTATTTTCCTCTTTGCAATGGACACATTTACCTATTATTATATTGTTAATGTCATACGCATACGCGTACACATTTAGTCGTTAAAAATAAATTATAATTAATAAAAAGAAATCAAAAAAAAAAAAAATTATACAATATTATTGTTATTATAGCGGACGACGTTTCTAAATTTCGATTCGATTATATTTTATATAGTAGGTATAAAAAGTACATTTAAAATACAATTTTTATACATTTAAAATGACGAAATATACAAATATGAATAATATCGTTTTGAATTAAGCCAAATAATAAATTATAATAACAACAATGTAGGAAATTTTATTTGAAACGGATTTTCTTCTTCATAATATTATATAATGCGTATGCCACGTGGTAATAAAAATTGTCGGTGATAATGTAATTTCAACATTATCGACAATAGAGCCCATATATTTAATGCAATATAAGAAATTAAGAAGAAAGTTCGTAATTGTATAAAATAACCGCTATCGGAAAGGTTTGAGTGATTTGTTTTTAAAATCGTATATTCGTATATAATAATAATATGATCAAAGTGCTCGTAAAGCGTTATACTTGTATATGTAGAGTCGGAATTAAATGGTTTGTCCCGTAGAAGTCACGTTCACGGGTTAATTTACTGCAGACAGACAATAATTTACTTAAAAATTCCTTTTCTTCTTGTGGCGTAAACTATAAACGATTCAGGCGACTCGATTAGAACCATAAAATATTCACGCTAAACGTGTTTGCTCGTATAGCATGCGTGTGTTTGTTTATCCTTAACATCAGCAAACGCGTAGGTATTTCGATCGAGTCGCGTTTATCAATTTATCAGGTCGGAGCATCTGTGGGTAAATTATTAACTGTTGAACATCCAGCGCAAATCCTCGAGTAAGCCCACCGTCCGACCTATGCCATCCGCTCCCATTTGCCATAGTATACTTACTTTCCGTAAATCCCGCTAAGTAAGACTTAAAAACTGACCTTAGAAATACTTCCCCTCCAAGGTGGAAACCCGAACCGAACACTTTATTTTTGACGTACTACTGTCAAGTTTTCATCACTGTAACTGCGAATTAGTTGTGTTATGTTTCGTAGACTGCTGTAATGATTATTAATAAATTAAAATTGTTTCGATACAGTTGTTTATCTAGTGTATGTGTTTACAAATGTGAAAATTAATTATTTTACGCGAAATACAAAATAATACATAATATAATAATAAAACACTTCGTTTATTCAAATACCTGTAGGACTGTAGGTATATAATTTATAATTTTATTAGTTGTATTTTGTGCAATTATCTATACTTACAATTATAAAATGACATTAGTTAATATGTGTTTAAACAAAATTTCAATTTTTATGCTATCCAACTAGATACGATAAATATATATATATTGTAGTAATAAATAATTATTATTATGTTTCCTTAGAAGGTAGGTAGAAAACTAAAATTTAAATACAATAATACATACTTAATACGTAATTTTATAACATATAAATAATGAAATAATTGTAGATAATATTTATGAGTAAAATATTTAAAGGTGAAGCAATTATAAATTCGTAACTTTTTTTTTTCAAATTATTATTATAATTATTATATTTGAATATAATCGTCTATTTTATAAAATAGTCGTATCTAGGAATTTCTTTTTGGGAATACGCGTATATATTTTAATTAATTTACGAAAAATACAAGTGTAGAAATTATGTTTTAATTAATGAAGTCATTAATATCATTATGTATGTTAAAATGACATCATTAAAAAGTTAGTATTATAATTTTTTAATATTGATTAAATATAATTAATATATATTAAATTATAATTATTTTACTTCCAAATTATTGCTAAATTTATTTTAGATTCTGAGTGAAACGATGAATGTAATGGTTTTTTTTATGTTTGTAAACACTTTTTTGACCCGATTTAATGCTCTTACGAATACATATTTCTGGTTGGAAAGTTTATTTACGAGTAGTTAGTATTTTATTTAGGTAATTTTCGAATTTCTTTTGTGGTCCTATGTCAGTTTTCACGAAATGAAATTTTGACGAAATCGATTTCAATATTTTACGATAACTCCGGTAATAATGAACTAAGATACTTGAAAATTTAAGTTACCTAATTTTCACTTAGCTACTATATACGAGATATAGAGTTACGTTAATTTTTTACAAAAAAATATAACTTTGAAATTCTCATTTTTATTTCTAAATAGTTTGATAAAATTGGAAAATTTGAGTATTAAAATCCGAACCTTTATTATAGTATACTCACATATTTCTTTACATGTTACTAAAATATTAGAAAAATCCTAAGTCTCATTTTTTTAAAAGCTGTTTAAAGTTGATATTTATAGCGTAATTAAAAATTAAGAACCTATATAAGTATTCTTCTTATTATTTATACTTAAATTTCCTTATATTTTCTTGTAATTAAACTTTTTTATTAAAGGTGATATAATAAAAAATCATTTTACGTATTATTTTTTAATAATTATAAGTGAATTTTAATAAAATGTAAATAATGAATTCCAATTATTTTCCTATAATAATTATATATTTAACATTTTTTCTAATGTTAGTGTAGTTTACAGTGAAAAATAATTAAAATGATTTTATATCAAATGATTTACTTTCAAAATGGAAATAATGAAAGAATAAAGATAAGAAGTTAATATATTGAATATTTGTTTAATCTTATTCTTCTTCTTATTATTTTTTTATTAAATATTAATTCTACGTAATGTGGAATATTTATAATAATTTTATTCTGTTATTCAACGTAATCCGATAATTTCTGTTTACTCGTTTAAAATAATACAAGTATACTATTTTATTACTTATCGAACATTATTGTATAATAATAATATTAACTCTTGACTGGATCGAATATATCGATAATTAATGTAAAATTAATAAATGATTACTATTCCATGAAATAGTTATAAAAACTAAATTATGATTATCTAGTTAAATTATTTTTTTAAATTTATTTGAAATTAAATACAGAGGTTTTTTCTAATTTAGATAACTAAAATATTATAATATTCTTATAAATATTATTACTTTAATATATTTTGTAAACTATAAAAATATTAAATATAAAAGTAATAATTGCCAATTTAAATTTTACCTATTGTAATAATAACTTTTCCACATACAACTAATTTATTTGAATAATATTAATAATGATTAATCATTTTGACGGCTTACTGATTATTATTAATATATTCAATCTAAATTATTTAGGTACAATGTACATACATATATCTTTGAAATTTTTCCAAACTTATTGTTTTTGTTCATACGTTTATTATATCAAGTATTTATACACGGATATTTTTAACGTTTTAACGATGAATAATTATTGTACATACGAGTACCTATTATATGAATTATTGTTTAACTACATTATAGAAATTTTGCGAAGTTAGGACTTCACAAAATTACATTATAGTTGAGACTTTGTAAGAAGTATGAGTAACTGCGTTAATGGTTTAATAAAGATTTTTAAAGTATTTTTCTATCAATATATAATTATTTAGGTATACTTCACAATAATACAATATAAAATAATAATATAATAATAGTATTATAAATCTATCATTGCATTTCATAAAATATTCAATTTCTTATTATCATTGGAATTTTTTCATTAAATGGTCAATTTAAACAAATTTTAAATAATTTAAATAATAAAAAAGTAAATTTCAAACTCTTATGTTGTACCTACAATAAATAAAAATATAAAAAATAATCAATTTTAAATATTTCTACTAAAATGAATTATTTTTTATTCGCCATCGAAATTGTTTAATTATTATAATTCATATATTATATTGTACATTATAGATGGCAAGTAGATTTTTATTATTATTATATTATATTATTACAATAATATCAATGGAGGACTACCTAACGTATTATTTTATATTTAAATTTGTTAAAAAACTATACTTAAGCTTAATGAATAATTAATTTGTATAAAAAGTAAAAAAAAATGTCATTCAATTTAATTTTTAATTTTAATAAAAAAAAAAAACCAATTATTTTTGGACAATACAACGTGAGTACCTATTCTATTACATAGAATAATTCCTATGATAATATAATAATTATTAATTAAGACAGTGAATGAAATCTTTCGATCTGAGCACATTACTATAATATTATTATCTAAACGTTCAGTTTTTTTATGATTTGACGGAATAGGTCATAATCATATCTATAACAATTAATAACTATTACAATTATTATTATATTTTATTCCTTATTTTATCAGTAATTTATGGATATTAAAATATATTCCTCTATAATAATAATACCTATTATTATTTTTATTATAGTTTATCTTATCGCCAATATTTGTTGTTTTTATTTTATCATAAATATATTGTAATATTATAATATTATTATTATTATACGTTTAAATAAACAAGACAGAATGAAAACCAGTCTGCTGGCAGTACGACCGATGCCTTACCTGAATGCCGGTAAAATATTAACGTCATGTAGGTCATTGAAACAGAAGTGTGGAACATACACGCTCGTTTAGTATTCATCGGTCGGCGGTCCTGAACTAAACATCGCGAATGATGATCATCCACACTGGTTCGTTGAGAATGACTTGGCCTACGTTAGCGTACTTCTTCTGCCCGGCCGTCGTAATAATAATACTCAATGGTAAGTCGAAAGTCGATAATTTTGTATGATATTTATTTAAAAATAATAATAATAATAATTGTATTTTTGATCTAAACATAATTATATATGATTTCGTATATTTCCTATATACGCGTAACATTATATACCTGCAGTTTCATTAAAAGAATATATACCTAGGTACCTATAATAATGTACTTAGAACTTTATAACGAGAATGATTATTACTCCAAGTTGCTCGTCGAAAACTAAACTTTTACACGTATAAGTATACGATATAAGAACTAAAGTTCAAGTAGGTATACTCACGGCATAATTGGCGAGACAATTTAAAAAAAAAAATAAAAAAGGTAGCCATTGAGATTGACAGATTGTTCACGATTTCCACAAAATAATTACACTATTATTAATAAATATACGTATATATGCATTTAGTTTGTAATTTGTTCAGAATATCAAATAAATTTTATGTTTTTATTTTTACTATAGAAGAGTATAAATATATCATCATATTATCATTATGTAAAGGACGTGTTTATATGTTTTATTACAAACACGGAAATCGTTTACGCGTGTTTGATTTTTTTGCGTCGACGGTATATCGGGTCCATAGGTAGTGAATATACAGAAAAACAATTAGGTACATATTGAGTAAATAATAATATTATTATTATCTGTGGTTATGTTTGTATACGTAACGTAGCTATTATTTTATTAACGGTTGTCTTAAATAAAACATTATTATCAAAAAATAGTATTTTATTACCTCTTATCAAAGAGGTATGGATATATATATATATATATTTTGTAATATTATAATATAATTTTTTAATCATATAATATACGATTTGGAAATTTGCGATCAGATTATTAATGTTATAACCGATATATTAACCTTTAATATTTCATAAAACCAAACTAATATGTTAATATTATTTCAAGCATACACACACACACACATTTATAGACATACCATGTAGCTGTAATATACGAATAAGTATACGGTAATATTATTTATAAACGTTAATGTATAAATATTTTATGAAAAATTAACACCGATTTATCAATGATTATCTCATTATAATTTTTAATATCAAAATCCATACTCTAAATTTTAGGTTAGGCTCGGATATAATGAAATCAACATGATTGTTTCATACTTACAAAGGTGAAAGTACGATAAATTGTATTATCCGGAATGTCTTTAGTTTTTGTATTTTTTTATTCAACTGTAACGTGAGTTGACTACATATATCAGATATTCTTTAAAGTGTCTTTAGACTTTTCGGTACTTCCTATAAAACGAGGAAAAAATAATGAAATTATTATGTCCTTTGAATATCATTTGTCTGCGGGAAAGAAACGACCGTAAATAACATATATACTTAATACCCGAGGGAAATCACATGATGGTTTAAAACTTTGCCAAAAAAAAATTAATACACCCTATTTTATTTTTGTCTTATTCTTAAAAAAATATTAATATACTATAGAATACTGTAATGTATTAAGTACATAATATGAATTGTTCTTAGGTACCTACTGACCCTGTATATTGTGGGAAGAATAATAATTATTATAGGTACATTATTTTAAGTTCTTAAAATGTTGTTAAATTGTATTTAATTATTATTTTTTATTTAAATGAAACCACAACGACTAGGATTATTAGTTTTTAATTTTTTTTATTATGATTAAGTGAAAGGAAAAAATATTATAAATAGGTATAATATAATATATACATAGAAATAATGAATAATTTAAAAAGACAATGGATTATGATAGTTTAAAGTTAACAGTGAGCACTTATTATTAATATTATTACTGTATTATATTATATAGTTTTATATAAAATAAAATTAAATTTTTTGAATATTTTATTATAAATAATTTAATAGTATGTGAATAAATATATCTATTATATTTAAATAATGATGATTTACCATTTACTTAATTTAAAGTTTGATTTTATGGATCAAATTAATTCTTTTTTTATATATATAGTAAATTATAATAATTGGTATTTTAAATATTCAGAAACAATAAATAATATTTTCATTAATTTAATAAGGTACTGCAGTGTTTAACATAATAACTTGATAACATGATTTATCATAATATCCTGTCTTGCGATGATTATTATTAGTGAAATAAAGTTAAAAAAAAAAAAAATACTTTATTTAAAACATAAAAATCAATTTAACTAAGATGGTAAATATTGATAATATATTTTATATTATTATATAATTATTCTTAGGTAAGAATAAATTAATGACTTTATGAACATTAAAAATTACTTTTAGATAAATTGTTATTAAATTGTTTTAATATAATATTTATATTGTTTAGGCAGCTAAACATTTTATATAAAATATTTATGAAAATACCTAATGATATTTAAGTCTAATATTATATTCAAAAACGATTTAAATAGGCCATTGAAATTTTGACATTCTGGTTAGACTATGAAAACGTGAAAGAAAGGTCAATATTAATTATTATTATTATTATTATTATTATTATTATTTTATATATAATTGTACGTTAGTACAATATAGTAATTATGTAGATTGTTAAAGAAGAAACATACAAAAACCGTATGATTTCTTATACATGTTCCATGTGGTTCACAGAACATGAAACGTCAAAGAATACGATTTTTGTGAAATATGAACGGATAATCTAACAAATATATTTCATTTTAATCATAAAAATGTTTATTAAATAATAGATATATTATACATCATTGCTGTAAATAAATAGTAAAAAAAATACCTAATCTATAGTTTCATTTTTCATATATATTTTTTGGTTTTGGGTGTTTGGACATGAACATGTTGATAAGTAGGTACGTCAGACAAAAATAATTTCTATTAAGAATTTATAAAACATGAATTTATAATTTATAGTATTAATAATATCATATATTATAATATATTACATTCATGGTCATTGAAAAATATTTTGTGATACTAATATTATTCGAATGTAGTCTTACCTGGACTATGATATTTCGAAATAATTTTTACCTATAACTCGTATTACATAAATACAATATAATTTAAACTGTATGTGTCACCAATATTTTGTTAACACAAATTAATTACTAATCTCTTAGTTAAAATGCAATATAATAATAGTACCTATTTATAATGATTTATTAATAATTCACCTAATATATGAACTCATTTGGGTCGGTAATTTTATTTAATATTGTTTACATTTACTGGTGCATTAATATGATGAAAACATAATATAGGTACTAATAATAGTATAAAAGTAGTATTTAATTTTTATTGCATTAGACATTTTTTTAAGAATCAATAAAATGCTCGCTATTTGTGATTAATATTTATTGATGACGATTTTTTATTAAAAAAAAAAAAAAAAAACTTCCGGAACTATTATACCTATACCTAAACTGAACAGCCGGGTCAGGATTTCAAATTCATTCTTGTGTACTTACTCAAAATAAGAATTCGTGAAGATTTTTCAAAATAATTTTGGATTGAAAAACAAAAGAGACGTGTAATGTGTAAAAATATTGTTCCGTTGACTGGTTGACTGGTATGACTTGTGGTGGTTGCTCATTTAAGGACAGTTTTTAAATTGAAACTAACGACTTACTCGTGAATAAAGTAATTTCAACAGATTAAGTGAAAGAAAACGACTATGGTAACGTTGAGGGGAGAATAAAAACTCGGTCTAAATGTCATGTAATAAATCGTGTCTGGTTTTTTAGTTGGAGAGGTATAGGGTGGAGGAAGCATACTATCGTATTTTAAAATAATGTATATGTATACGTACATACAAAGGAAGTGAAAAGTTTAGATAATAAAATGCCATTGGACTAAACTTTTATCAACCGCTGCCTTGGACTGTTTTTTATAATATTAATAAGAAAAATAACGTGTTTAATAATAATATACAGGTGATATAATATAATTAAAGTGAAAGTATATAATAAATGCATCTTCAAAATTATTTTAATCCGTTTAATAAAAATCGAAAAATTTCTTTTTTTATGATTAATTTAATTTTTTTTTTTTTTTTTTAGGTCTTTACGCGAAGGTGGACGCAGCGATCGCAGAATCATACACAGAACAAGGTACCTATGGACATTAATTTATGATTATTTTTTTCCCATAACACATTTTAACTTTTAATTTATTTTGTCCGCTTAAACAATATTTTTTTATCATTTAATATTTAACGTAATTTATTTAGTTGTATAATACTACAATATAAATAATTATTGCCGAATTCAAATAATTTTCATATTTTTTCATTTAATTATGAATTTAACGAGTGAAATTAAAAAGTTAAATTTATTTAATCTATTCATAATATATTTATTAGATATATAATAAACATATGTATATGTAATATATGTATATACTAATTATACTATATATATAATAAATATATATATACATAATTATACATAAATTTTTTCGTATATTTTAGGTAAATAATTTCTTTTACACGTGTACCTATAACTACCTAAACGAATCAATTAAGATCTAATGTTAGTAACGTTAAGGTAATTATTTGAAAAATCAACGTAATGACGTATAACTAGAACATTATGGTCATTTTATAATACCTATTTAAATTAATTATTAATAATTATGATAAAAATAATTTAATATTGTTCTTACTTATAATAGAATATTTTATATCCATTTTAAATACAATATTATTGTTAATGGAGCCATATGAGAAGGTAGCTGTTAGGTTAAGCGATTATCATAAATATTCAGTTAATTTTAATTATTACATAATATGGAATGCGTAATTGAAACAACAAAGAATCATATTTATAATATTATTACCTATTAATTTTGTAAGTAAAATAATAAACGTATTATATTATATTTTTGTGTTATATCATAATGTAAAAGCTGAGGGTAATACGTATAAATTTATGAATAACACGAGCAATTTATAAAAATAATCTGATTTGAAATAATATTTATAATTACAATTTTATTTAAAATGATCTATTGATATTGCCTATACCTATCTTTTTAAATCTGATATAGACTGGACATAAAAATATCTGCCATAGTATAAAATAAAAATATGTATACAAAGTTCCTTTTTGTACATATAATTTTATGAAATAATATAACTTATAAACATTCATTATAAAATATTTACTAAAGAATTAAGTTTTTGTTAAATTAACACAATAAAACGTAATAAAAATAAGTTATAAATTATAATTACAAATGTAATAATGTAGTGATTATAATATTAAAGTTTTTTTTTTTTTTTTTTTTTTTTGAAAGAACAAGTTTTAAACAATAAAACATTTTAATTTGATTATAGTTCATTTGTTAGGTTGAGATAACTCAAAAAAAAAAAAAATAAATAAAAATAAATAAATAATAATAAAAAAAAAAAATATAATAAAAAAAAATAAAAAAATATTGTCTTTAATTTATTACAATATATTTTAAATATACATGAGATAAGAACAACAGAAAAAACTTACTAAGAAGTTGTTTAATAAGATTAATTCGACTTTTACCAAGGTTAAATTATTATCATCAAATTAATATTTTTAGTTTTACTATCAATAAGTTAAAAAATGAATAAAATAGCGCGTAAGTGCAATGTACTTATACACAAAATTAATATTATTATATATTCTTTTCTTTAAATCACTCATCTTTGATTATTTCAAAATCATACGTACAAATTTAATACGACGTAGGTATTTTCTTATTATACTATAGATAAATAAAAAAATGTCTTTGTAGTATCATAAAAATATGATTCTACAAGGCTATTTATTTAAAAATAATTGAATATATCATTGTATTAACTTATGAGAGGTTTTTTTTTTTAAAAAAAATTATTGTCAGTTATTTTTTTTTATCAGAACTATTCAATATTAAATATACGATCGATATTATATTTTACTGGAATGCATAATGTATGTGTTACTTGTTAACCATATAGTCGCCTCATCCTACGCCAACTTAAACTTTTCCAGTTGTTACTATACCATTTTTTTCTAAACTCTAGAATGTAATATCTATATCTCCTGGAATCTCCTATTTTTTCTATTCATTTCGAAATATTATATTCTTCGCACAAACACGCGTTGCCCATCGCTCTCGACGTCCAACCGAACTAAATTGTCCTAGAGAAATTCGCTCACGTTTGCCACTACTGCTTACGGTCGGCACTCGTTAAAGAATATATAGGACTTAAGTCTCGAGTGAATTGTTTTTTCATGGAATATAAAATACGAGTATAAAAAAAGAAAAACTAATAATAAAAATAAGTAGAAGACGCAGCGGAAATGAAATAAAATAAAATCGTGGTTATATTTTGTTTTCGTCTTATATTTTTTTGCAGACCGGCAGTTCTGGCTCGAAAATGGCAAGAATACGGTGGCCGACAAAGTCAAGTACGTGAACAAAAAAGGCGTTGCCAAAAACGTAATCATGTTTCTGGGCGACGGTATGTCGCTAACTACGTTGACGGCGTCGCGTATTTACAAAGGTCAAATGGAAAAACGTTCTGGAGAGAACGAGTACTTGAGTTTCGAAAAATTTCCATTTGTTGGCATGTCAAAGGTGAAAAAACAATAATTAAATTTTAAATATAATTTAAAAATGGACACAATGTTTTAAATATTATTACGGTATAATCTCAATATTTTATCGTTAAAATTGGTTTATACGAATTCAGTCTGTACACGCGTACCGCAAATCGTTTTTTTTTTCGATAAAAATAATTTAAAATAATAAATTATATTTACGTTGATAGTTCTTATGAAAAAATCGCAAAAAAAAAAAAAAAAAATCTGCTACCGATATTTCTAATAACAATACTTTTCCACTGATACATTATTTATTCATAAACGTGATATACCCACATCGACAATATTACAATAAACGAATATTAAATTACTTTGTTTTAACCATCGTTATTATAACAATTTATAATATATGAATAAACTAATTAACTAATATTACCTATAATATAGTATTAGCTAGATAATTGGTTATAATATTATATTATAATTATAAAAGTAATTATTATTAGTCCAAAGCAATAATTTTTATTATAGACTTTGAAACTTTTGAGTTTTGAGGAATTATTGTAAAAAATTTATTTTTAAACAATTATTTATATTCATTTTCTCTTAAAATTTAATAAATGATATTTATAAATAAGTACATATTGCATGAAGTTGACTGTATTTTTTGGAATTTGTTTCATGCATATTTTTTGTTTGGTATTTTGGTATATAAATATTCATTTTAGTATAATATTGTATAATTACATATTATTATTCTAAATTTAAACAATTGAATAATTTGATTTTGAAATATGTATATTATTACAATTCATTACTTTTCTTTTCGGTTAATAAGTAACTTATATGAGCATCTTTAGGGGATATATTTGTTTTGTATAAATAAATTAAAAAAATAGAACGCTCGTATTGTAGTTAATCCTATTGTATATAACAATGTTTTCTGTAGATAATGAGATTATTAACTTTTTTGAATGTACGTTTATCATAAAAATTTTTATATAATAAATATTTGAAGTATATACCTACATCTACATGGAAACTTAATAGTTGTTACTATTGATAATGAAAATATAACAAGTAAACTATTTATAATATTTTACAATTTTTTGTATTTTTTAACCATGATATTATTATAAATAATACATTTAATTTTTATAAAGATAAAATATAAATTTTAATTTTAATTTTAATATCTTAATATCTACTTTTATCAAAAAATTGTTTATTTAATTAAAATATGTTAATATTATTAAAAGTATGTAGTTATTTTAATAGCATAAACGGTTATGACGTGTAAGCTATTATAATAATTAATCAAAGCAAAATTATTAATTAGTAATCGTGTAGTAATACACACGATTGTAGTGTACACTTTATAATCTAACATATTATTATTGTACATTCCATAACACATTTATGTATATAATTCTCCTAATTAGTAAACTTATAATATTTATTGCTTTTCTTCTGTATTTGACCGCATGACCCCTTAGGTTAATTCTGATTCATTGATTGTATATTAATTTATTTTCTATAGCACGTGTTATTAAATTATTATATGATATATATTTATATAATGGGAAGAATATTATAATACTATGAATTATATTTCACATTTTAGACATGTATACCGGAAAATATTATCCCTTTATATCATGGTTATTATATACAATAGTATAATATTATATTCATAAATTGGAATTTTTTTCAAAGGCATAATAATCATTCATTTATCCATTTATTAAGAATTCGATAATATGTAGGTATATAATTCTGATACTATAGAAATTAAATATTTTCCAATTATCATAATTTCAACTATGTATTTTATAGACTAGTTAATCAATTGATTTCAAATTTTTCAATAATAATTTATAATAACTAATAAGTAAATATTAAGAATTAATAATAAATAATAATAGTAATTTTATTTAACGATATATTTTGTGATAAGTTTGCAAAATCGACTGTATGTTAACGATAAGGATAATATTATAAGAGTAATAAATAATAATTATATTTCAGAGAACGTAAGAGATAATAATAATGTGGTGAAGTACAAAAGTGTTATATTTATGTAATTTATAAATAGTAATATATGCTATTGCTAGCGCAAAATCGTGAAGGATGAGGCAGTTATGTTTGGATGTGTGGTCTAAAAGGCCGTAAAAAAAAAATAAATAAAAAAAAATAAATAAATAAATAGTAATATGCTATGATCTAGAACAAGGTTGCAAAAATAATGTTAAGAAAAACAGAATTTTTATATGTAAATAATATATAATATGTAGGTATATGATCCATGATAATTAAAAATAGAATAATAAGCAATTTTAAAAATTCAAATAAAAAAATGCTAATATTATGTGATACACGAGTGTGTAGATTGTAGATACAAAATATTTTCAAATATTCAATAAAAAATGACGTTGATTCTACGCTTTATTTGGTCGATGATTAAAAAAAAAAAAAAAAAGACTATTAAGTAATCAAAAGTTCATTCAAACATCCAATCAAAGTGTCATGTCAAGTGCATAAGAATAATCTCGAGGATAAAAATATATATAATATTTTAAATAAACTGTTTTATGTTTTTATGACGTGACTAAATGATATAAAATGAAGTTTATTATTGATATATTACCAGAAAATATTTTTGATGCCTTGAAATAAATAGTTTTAAGTACCCACCTAAAACCTAACTACTTATAAGGAAAAAATACCAAATAAAATAATATTATTTTCCGCATGCCTTATGAAACTTTTATTAACATATAATTGATTGAAACAAGATACTTTTTTTAGTAATAACATATTATTAAAATTAATTTATTTTATAGTCACAAATATAAATTTGTTAGAATTCGCATGAAAATTAAAATATTGACACCACATTTTTTTTATTTATATTATTTAAAATATAAATAGGTATATAAATATATATAATATTATAATATGTTTTATAATTCAATATTCCTGTAACATACAACGAATTTTCATAGCCATGTATATTTCGTATTATAATACGATAATACATTATAATAATACGATAATATATTCATTTTGAAATAATAAACAGAATGTCAGACTTCTTGTGAATATTATTGTTCTTTTATATTTAAATCATATAGATAAAAGAATAAATAAAAAGTTAAATGAATAAATATAAATTTTACAGACGTATTGTGTGGACAAACAAGTGGCGGACTCGGCGTGCACATCCACTGCGTACTTGACGGGCGTGAAAGCCAACTATGAAACTATTGGTGTTTCAGCCAAAGTGAAACTTGACGATTGTTCAGGGTCAATAGCCATCGAAAATCAGACGCATTCTATAGCTGAATGGTCGTTAGCAGCGGGTAAAGCTGTCGGATTAGTGACCACGACCAGGGTAACACACGCATCGCCAGCGGGGGCGTATGCACATACGGCAAACAGAAATTGGGAGTCTGATGGTTTTATGTCTCTTAAGGCCAAGGAAGAGAATTTGACGGATATTAATAAGTGTGAAGACATTGCTAAACAATTGGTGACCAGAAGTCCCGGAAAGAATATAAAGGCAAGTATTTTGTATTATATTTCATATAAAATTTGATTAAAACCATAATTAATAAAAAATTACTACTACCTACTGAGTGTTTAGGAAATTATAAGAAAACAAATTCCATTTAAAATCAAGTTCACGAAATAAATTCTACATTTTTTTATTTAAGTATTGCGTTTTAAAATACTCAAAAGTGTAATAATTTCGAAGTATAACATCATAAATTTCTTTGCCTAACCTAACTATACTAAAATATCCATGTTTCCGTTTCATTTTTTAAAATAAATAATTATAGAGACTTTATATTTATAATTGTAATGAAACCTGTCCTATACAGAGTATAAAATCAATAAATAAATGTCCAATCTTTGTAGCATTTCATCTTATAAAACTTGTTAAAATCAAATATACGAGTACTTTTGGTAAACGACAGAATTCCGTAGGTACATTAAAGAGTTTACTTAAAGTTTATATAAACTAGGTAGGTATTAAAATATATTCATTATTTTATAATTTTTTTTTCTTAAATAGTTCTATTAGTAAAGCGGTTAAAGTTTTGACCTTTCTAAATATTTTTTTTTTTTTTAACAATTATTATTGTAAAACTTTTTTATTTTCTCCTCTATAAAATTGAACTACTTTCTTTGGTTTCTAATCTTTGGTTTTACGACTTGTACCTATTTCATATAGTTTTTACTCATAAGATTTATGCGTATAACATTTTTCATCATATTATAATGTATTACTCAATAATAATTTCGTATGAAGAACATTTTCTTTATTAGTCATGATATTAAATAGAAATTTGGTATTAAAGGGATATAATATTTTTCATTAGTTTTATATACCTGTAATTTAAAAATATTACATAATTTCAGGTGATATTGGGAGGAGGACGTCAAATGTTCTTTTTAAACAATACAAATCAAAACGGATCTCGAATGGATATGGATCTTGTAAAATTTTGGAAAGACGATAAAGCCAATCGTTTTGGAAATGATAAAGCTATTTATGTTGAAAACCGAGATGAACTTTCAAATGTTGACCCGTCTAAAATTGATTATTTATTAGGTAAATATGTTTGAACAAAAATTAGTTTGATATTTTTATGTTTTATTATAGTTATTTATATAAATATAATAATATATAATTATTAGTATTAAACATTTTTGTATCATTTTAAAAGAATGAACAAAATCTTATTATTATAATTTTATATTTAAGGGATATTTTTCTTTTTTTTTTGACCATTTTTAATCTTTTGATTTCGTTTTTCCAATCTTTTGATGTTTTATTACACCTATTATTATTATTTTTTTTATATAATATATATTATGACATTAAGTATATTGTGAAAACAAAACAAGCTAATTTATTTTAATTTAAGTCTGTCAAGTAAATAACAAGGAAAAAATCAATTTCTTTAATATGTATAATAATAAAAATGTATTTTTATTCAATTTATAAATTACCAGAATGATCAAGGATCAAACTATGTCTACCCAAAGATTGGGTGGACTATTTTTATCAACCCAAGTTTTCATAAACTACAATTTAAAGTACCTACTTAAATTTGACAATTAAATAATTCTTTCGTTATTGATCGTTTTAGGTCTTTTCGCGAATGGACATATGAAAGGAAATTCTTTAGCAGACCATAAGCTACAGCCAACGTTAGCAGAAATGACGAGGAAAGCGATCGAAGTGTTGAAGAAAGAGAAAAACGGATTTTTTCTGTTCGTCGAGAGCGGTTTAATCGACTTTGGTCACCATAATCTCATGGCCAAGGTAGCAATGGACGAGACGGTAGAGCTGTCTAAAGCAGTTCAACAAGCCGTTGACCTAACCAGTGAAGATGACACGTTAATTGTGGTCACTTCAGATCATTCTCACACTATGACAATGTCAGGATATCCAACTAGAGGTAACGACATTTCGGACTTATCAGGTTCTATGGGAACCGACAACTTACCGTACATGACGCTTAGTTATGCTAACGGTCCGCAATCCAAAGGAGTCGACGAATGTGCTCATAAGGATTTGTCTAAAGTCGACAGGAGTGAGTATATAAAATACTTTAATAATTTAGTAGGTAATATAACTTAATATAGGATTTCAATATTAATATGTTATTATGAATACAACAATGACTGAAGATTGTTTTTTAAATAAATATTATCCAAATTTACTTCAATTGATCGAAACGGCATTGGTTTTCGACAATTTAATATGATAAAATTAAAATATATGAAAAATGTAAATACTTAACTGCAGTAAGCGTTTTTCGTACAATTAATGGAATACGTTTTCCTTACGTTTTATACAATATTATTTGAAAGTTATGGTGTCTATTAGATCATTGCATAGGTAAATATGTTAATCGAAACTTATGTCGTTAACAACAAATGTACGTATAATATGTTGTTTTTGTTTGACTTAATAATGTATTTTTTAGCTATACCTAATTCATTTTATTATGTTATGATAGAAAATTAGACAAAAGTTTGATATTATTATTGAAACGTATTCGAATGCATCCGAATTAAAAAGAATAATCTGAACACGCGTTTTAGACGCTATTGTACATTGAACTAAGATAATATTGAACTCACAAATAACTACCTACCTACTGTAAAATATTATCACAATATCTTCCAAAAGAAGTAAAGAAGTAATTTATTTCATTATATTATTATTGTAAATAATTTTGTTATTGTATAAAATATTATGATAAATGTTGATTTAAATTTTAAGATAATACATTAATACAACCACGAAATAATTCTAAAAATACCCACATTCGCAAATAAACATCACTTGAAATTTTATCGTTTTATTATGTTTTTTCGAATGGTTTAAAAAACAGAAAATTAATCAGTAAACATTATTATTTATTATTGTCACGTCACTAAATCTAATTTTAACCGCAAATCGCAATTATATTAAAGAACAAACAATAATAACTTCTTGTGCCTGAATAATTACATTTATTTTTATTCGATTTACTTATTGTCGAAGGAAATTGTATGAGAATAATATTATTTATTAAGATTAACTATGAAGTTTTAAATTGATACTATTTACCAGTGCCGAATTAAGATATTTTACGCCTGTAGGCAAACATTTTTCTGGCGCCCCCCTACCCAGGCCTTTGAAAGTAAAAGTAAATATTATGTACCTGACATAATGATAATATATTAATTATTCGTAAGTTCATAGGATTATAAAATTAATAATATATACTAGATAATATTATATTATTTTATTGAACATTCTTATCAGTAAACACAGTATTCTAATTTGGAAGGGGATGCTGGGCATAGGTGTAGGGTGGATAAATTTGTAGGGGGGCTGTGCCCTCCAACTAGTTTTGTATAATATAAGGGTTTTTGGAGACGACCCCCGACCACACTAACGTTTTACCAATTTATTTTTATCGGTGTTTATTAATGTAATACATATAGAGTACTAGTAAATTAAATACAGGTATAATATCATAATAGGTACACAAATTTATTTTTAAATAAAATAGGAAAAAAGTATAAAAAAAATTAAAAATGCAAATATGCATGATAAAAATGGCGAAATAACATTATGCATTACAAATTTGTACGAAATTAAAAAAAAAAATTAAATTTTTTTAACATATAAACTACATTTTTTATTGTTAAGTTTTTATTATATACCTACCTATCAACATAATAAAATAAATACAGATTAAGAAAATCACAATTTTATTTAATAGAAAATGTTTAAAATATATTTTAAATATAGTAATTATTCCTAACTTGGTAGTTAGTAATCGTAACAATAAACCATTTTTATTTTTTAATGTTAAATATTTTTAAACCAGATAGTCTCAAATAATTTTGGAGGGACTAATTATCAATAAACGGGGCTAAGCCCCCCAAGCCTCCACCTAAATACGCCTGGGATGCTGGGAGATTTTAGCACTAGGTTACACTTTAGATATACAAGATACAATATTTTATCATAAATTATATTAAATTAAATTTGTAGTTTATAGGTAGGTACATAAAAAAAGCGGACAGCGGATGGGTGCCCACCGATTTTTTTTTTATGTCTGAAGACACTTTTACTACCCGTAATAATGGTCTGATTTTCACGAA
The DNA here is from genome assembly GCA_021307375.1 of Tetraneura akinire. Lineage (NCBI taxonomy): Eukaryota > Metazoa > Arthropoda > Insecta > Hemiptera > Aphididae > Tetraneura > Tetraneura akinire. Next base: position 4,023,119 of record JAIUCT010000017.1, on the reverse strand, counting down.
TAGCATATGTTTCCGGTAGGAAAGTGGATGTTCTTGGTACTTTATTTAGGTCATTTTTCGAATTTCTCAAAATTGACCCTATGCGTTAGAAAAAACGACGAAAAAACGGCAATATATTAATCAATACCTACATTACCTGACTGAACTTCGCTCAGAATCGTTTTTTCGAATGCAATGGTTTATCATTGCATTCAAATTCTAATTAAAATTAAATACTATGATTTGCAAACCTATATCCCTGCGGCAGGAGTATGAGCTCGTATTTTTTTAATATAAAATTAATACAACAAAAAAATATTTTATAGAATTGTTCTAATTTGCAATAAATGTCTTAAGATTTTGGCGCCCCCCAAAAGCGGCGCCTGTAGGCACGTGCCTACCGTGTCTAGTGGTTAATCCGGCACTGCGATATACTCTATACTTACGTTCAAAAAATATATTATGTAAAAAAAAATAAAATAAAAATTGTCATTTAAATTTCAAAAAAATTAATAAATATGATTTATTCCATACATCTTGTACTACCATCAAGGGGGAGGATACAAGGGGAAGTAATATTTATACTAAAATAAATTTATGTAAATATATTAAGTAGTTTGTAGTTAATTAGTTGACTTCAATTATAATTAAGTTTTACATTCAAAATTTAAACCATGTGCATTCTAAAATAATAAAAATTATAACCAGGATGACTCATTTTTGTATACTAACTACTAATTTTTATGTTGACTTATAACAAAGCAATTCCTTTTAATTTTATAATTTAAAACATTTTATTCATTGATATATTATATTGATCTCCCATTCAGGACCTCTGGATTCGCCCTTGACTTACCATATGCTTTTTAACTTTAATTATAATATTATTATTATGTTAAACATACCTACTAGTAAACAACTATAATGAAGTAGTGTTTCTTAGCGTAATTAGCGTAACATAATATTTTTATTTTTTATTTTTTTGTTTAATTACTAAATATATGCGTGATTAACAAAAAAAAAAAAAATATTATCTCATGAAAACTATTGTACTTACCTATTAATATTTGTTTAAATATCTAAAGATATATTATGTTATCACACATATCGATACATACATTATATTAATATAATTTATAATGAAGTATATAAATAATTTTTAATATAGTTAATTGTATTTTACACATTCTGTTTGTACTTGGATTACAGTGTAGGTATAAATTAAAATATGATATTAAGGCAGATGAAATTTAGTAAACTCTATTTTTATACGTTTTATACTAACCGTGTCGTATTTCCTATATCTCTAGTGGTTACAAGTTATGACGTATACGTGTATCGTATATATTATAATCTCATATATTTAATCGAAGAATATTATATAATTACACAATTTATTAATTTTGCAAATTTTATATAATATATTTCTTATTCAAATATAATTTTAATTTTTTAATTTTTTCTAAACATTAAATTTTGAAAATTTGATATAACTATTATAATCATTTAATGAACGGACGAGGAAGATTATTCAAATTAAAAAGAAAATTTTAACAAAATATAGATAGCATATTATATATATTAGAATTAGATATAATCTTAAAGACAATAAATGGATAGTGATTAAAAATGTTACATCTTAATAAAAATATTTGAAATTACATACCTATATGTAAATTTATTTGCGTGAAATACGAGTACAAATAATGAAATTGGGTAAAAAGTAGAAAATAATCAATGAGAATAAAGTAACATACCGTAAAATTCTTTTAATCTATTTTTCGGGCATAAAACGTCTATGTTGATATATTATTCTATTACAGTGTATAATAATTTGAAAATTAGTTTTTTGTTATATTTTTATGATAATAATAATGTTAGTTTTTATCATTCGAAACATTTACATTTACGTTTTTAACACGTGTTTCACGACTTCTTATCCGTACGCGTGATAATATGTAGATACACAATATTTTAGTTGGCCGGATGTAAGTTTATGAATTTCTTCCATCTGCCGGTCTCGATAATAATAATATTATAATACAATTTGATTTCGTTGCGTGGGGCATAAAACTGCTAGTAATTCTCATAAATGTTTTTCACTGTTCGGTGAGCATTCGACTTTGTAATAAAAATAATTCTTCGACGTTGTTTCGTATGCATTTTTTAAGTATAGGTAAATGTGAAAAATCAAATAACAAGAAGTAAAAAGAGAATAAAGATACATTACAAAGTTTAAACTAAACAAAAAAATATACGCCCATAAATACGCGTATATATAGTGGAATACTGAACCATTCATATTTTCCAGTCTGTTTACTTTTACTGTTCAAATAATGTAATGTTATAATATTGTTTTATAAACAAACAGAAAAAAAAAAGATAAAATAAAATTAAAAAAAAAAAACAAGTAAATATACAAGTATTTATATTTAATTTTTATAATTATTTATAGATTAATAGATTAAACGACTTAAAAATATAAATTTATAAATAAAAACTAAAATAAATAATTTTTTTTTTTAAATTTGTTGAAAATGATTAATGTCTATCGGTAGTTATATAATACGCTCGCAATATTGTGTAATGTCTTAAATCGGACATACATCGTTAAGTGTTAATTTTATGTTTAGTGTTATCGTTTTTTAGTTAGGCTGTAAATCATCAATTTTTTATATCCATACTAATAATTGACTTTCGTTATCAAAGATGGTTTAACCACAGATCAATATAATTTTTGTTTAATTACATTTCGAACGATTATTATTTTATATAATACCTCGAACGAACAAGACGATTATTTTTTATAATATTACGTGTTATAAATGTAATGTACTTTAATTTACCTACAATAAATTTAATCCAAATAATTCGTAACCACACATTATATAATACATTAATACCATAATGCTGAAAATGTTAAATATCAAAAAATTGTTTTTTAATTTCATGATATTCCTAATGGCGGATGTATAATTCTAATAATAGCAATGCTCTTTTTCGCAGGTGGTCCATCGTATCAGTATCCGAAATTGGTGCCGCTTAAGCAAGAAACTCATGGTGGCGATGATGTGATGGTGTTCGCCAGGGGTCCTTGGGCGCATTTGTTCTCGGGAAATTACGAACAGAACGTCATACCGCTGACGATGGGATTCGCAGCGGGCGTAGGACCCGCCGCGGGATTGGAAGGCGGTCCAAAAGCATTCACATCGTCCGGATTTCCTACGGTAGCCGTGTCGTCGGCCATCACTATCCTGAGCAGTTTCTTCATGTCGCTAATCATAATCCGAAACATATGTTTGTGATAACAGCTTGCAATCACATTACGGTTTATATTTTTATACATTCACATATTATAAAATAATATAAACTCAGGCAGGATCGAAAATTTAATGTTATACGCGTATTATTGTTGTATACTATAATATTATATACGGGTACGGAGTTAAACTCGTTTATGACAATTCACCAAACGGTTTAACAATACGGTTCTTTTTATTTTTTATTTTTTTTTAATACATATTTAATTAAAATGAGTTTTAAGAATTAAATTGGACGTCTACATTGTAAATAATTATCATTATCATAACCGTCCTTGTTATAAACGATATAATCTCTCTGTAATATTATTTTATATCGTTTAACAATATTATTTATATGATATTATATTATGTATTATTGTACATTTTATACAATCGATAAATTTTATATCGGCTACTTATAGTTATTCTTTTTTTAACCTAACCTAACCTAACCCATTTCCATTCCTGAACACACAATAAAACGAACACTAGTTTCGACATTTAAATTTACATTTACCCATCAAAACATTAAGAAATCATCTTAATTTTATGAACGCGTACGTGCAAATTAGAAAAATCGGATAAATAATACATTCTTGAGCCCCCCCCCTATACACGGTCAGTTTTGAATGACGCAATCAATGTGATTGACTTGTTCGATTTGTCAACAATCTTGACTGATGATAAGAATTCAAACATTTTTAAATTTCTTCAGCCATTATCAGTCATACACATACACGGTCAGTCATGAATGTCATTCATAACTGGGGGCCTTTAGTCTCGGGTCACTATCGCGGTTTCGCCGCTTAGAATCGCTGCATGCCGAATACGTTATATTTTCAATGGTGTGTAGCGGTTTTCCGGTTTTGGTATAAAATATAATATGTCCACAAATACTAAAAAAAAAAAAAATTGAGTAAATATTTCGATACAGAATTTTTTATAATTTCTGTTGAAAAAGAAAAGTGTTTGTGGAATGCATTTTTGTAAAGAATATTCAGACAGAAATTATTGATCAAGTGTACGAAATGATCATAATCCATAATAAATCAAATAAATGATTAAAAAAAAATTATGTAAATAAAACTCATAAGACATGAGTAGGTACCATAATTTATGTTAATTATTTATACAAATATAAATATTCATATATTATATTAAAATAAATTCATTATAAAATGCGCATGATAATCATAATGACGTGAAAAAAACACGAACTAACCGCGCGGAATCACCACGACCACGTGACGTGACCGCACATAAGCGGTAAAATATAAACCCGCGCGGCCCAACCGCGGTAGTGTGACCCAGGCACAAAATATTGTCAATAGTTGTCTAGCTCAATACGCCCGTTTCATCTTATTTATGTATGATAAAAAGTTAATCCAAACCGAATTGAATTCGAATGATTTGTCAAATGGCACAAGAGATTCATGTATAGAAAATAGTGATGTACAATTTAAGAAATTTAATATTCTAGAAATTTCAAAAGAGAAATTTCTGAAATTTCAAAATTTAATTAAATTTATTAATAGAGCTTATTTTTCAGTCTTTAGGCGTGTAAGTATTATTAATATATAAATTATAATATATATTATTAAAACATTAGAAAAATATACAAAAATACAAAAATATTCAAATTTTATTAATTTAATATTCAAATATTTTATTTTTAAAATATAAACAATAAACCTAATACAACCTAATACCTTATAATTTTAATAAAAATTAAAAATAAGAATCTGATGTTGAAGTAAAATTTTATAAAATAAATGTCAGATATTCTTATTTTTCATAATATATATATATATGAAATTCGCGGTATCAATTTATACTTTATAATCAAAATAAAATTAATGTAAATAAAAACGAATAATACAATTTTTTTCTAGAAATTTTTATTGGAAATTTCCGAAGGTCAGAAATTTGTGCAACACGTAAAAAATCCCGAAATTAAAATTATTATTTTTTACTCCAACGTTCTCTGCGTTTGCCAAGAGTTTATGTTACAATACGTTTAACGGAGTATACCTTGGCTAGTGTTAAAAACGTTCATTTCTCTATTTATTTCCCAATAATTATTATTATATTGTGTCGTTTCCGTAATCATATTTCGACCTATCAACGTTTCGAGATCTATTGATCGACACGGAACGATATAACGAGACGGAAATTAGACTCGACGACATCGATCGGCCTAAATGAAATACACAATACTAGGTAGGTAATATAAATTCGCGGCGTTTCAATATGATATTATATTTTATAAATTACTTTTTTTTCGATTTCAATCGCTACGTTTTTATTTTTTGTATCCTTTGAATTGATGAAACATTATTCGTTGTAACAACGGCTGGTATCAAATCTCGTTCGTCCTATGTTAAAAACGTGATCGACACCGCGCTGTCGTTCTGCTGGATTTGTCCCAGCCAACGTCGGTTACTTCAATGGCGTTATAAATTTCGTTACGTAAGTTTAAATACGAAAGTAATATTCGAAAAATAAACAAAGGTTGGGATTATTCAGATTATAATATATATGAACCAATTGGAATTGTATAGTATTCCATTGGATCAAGAAAATATTACGAAATCAAATTATATTACGTGTAATTAATATGTATAGAATTTAATGTCAAAAATAAACTTATTCGTGTGAGATAAAAAAAAATATATAATCAAAATCACGCTGTTAGGTCAAGATACTTACGTCGGTTGTCAATTTTTCATGTAAAAACGATTCCACTTGTTTATCTCTGTTGTTGACAATTTTAAGTATATTTATCCTTGTAATGCAATGTAAGTTGTGACTATACGAGCTATATAAGTAACAATAGTTCGGTAAAAGTCAATCAAATCGTCAATCATGTGGATAAAATTTGTGTACATTTTGGTCAATGTTCTATTGGTGTTCTCAGCATTCGAACTCCGTGAATCGGGTATGAAATACAATTTAATAATTTTCAAATTACTTGTTTTTTCTGATACATTAAAAATGTATTTTAAAATTTATGAATATAAATTATCTAAATAACAATAATTTATATTTTATATTCAGATAATGAATGTATTTTGTTTCACTTTTACAATGATGTAAGCTGTAAGCTTTTTTTAATTCATATAATGATTCGATATGAATGACATGATGTATATCATTATGTTAATAATTGTCACCCAATTGGCCCATAATTATTTAGGTTATTTTTTTTATTTTTCCAAATATGTTTTCTTTTGGAAGAGAATGGATATCGAAAAGTAACGGGCAAACGGTAAAATGATAATTAAATAAATGAATAATAATAATAATAATAATAATAATAATAAATATTTCAATTATATACCTAGGTATTAATTTATTATAATAATAACGAAAATAATAATTGTTACGTTTCTTATATTATACTGATTTACTTGTTTTATGATAATACATTATGTAAATATAGATTGATAAACCAATTTATATAGTATATTAGTGGAAATATTTGGTTTTTAAAAATAAATAATGTTATAATATATACAAATATGCAATAGTATTTTTATTTATCACCATTATCATTTTCGCTGTTGTTTTGGTAAATATTGTTTTTATTAGATTTATATTTAAAAAACTTTTTTTAATGAATATATAAATATTTATTTTACTTATATTTAGAAAATTGATAAAAATGTACATTAACGTAAAATGGTGCTACTAAAATATTTACATTTATGATTAGAATATTAAGTTATAGTCTTATAGTTTGACATAATGTTTGAGTTTAAAGTGTTATTTTTTACATTAATATATAAATTTTAAAAATATTTAATAAATTACATTTTTTTGTTTCGATATTTATAATAACCAAATCTATGGCATATGGCATTTGTAAAAATGAAAACAAATGATTAATAATAATTATATTAAATTAAAATACTTATATTTTAAAGTAATAAAATTTAAATTATTGTGCGAAATAGAATTAAATAAGTTATGTAGTAATAAAAGAACTTTATTGGTTAAATTAAATCAATATATATTTTTATTTATAATTATTACCTATATAAAATTTTAAAATTTAAATTTTTATTATTATTATTATATTCATAGTTGACCTAAAATTTTAATTATAATAATATAACAAAAAAAAACCAGATATAGCCGTGGATAGAATAATGTTAATGAAAGAATAGTGTTGAATTATAATTAAGATTTTAAAGCAATGATAAATCATTGTTTTGATTCTGAACGAATTTCATTTAGATATACTGATGATAAATTAGTGATTATAATTTTGACACATTTACGTTAATTAGATTTAAATATGCGTAGTAAAAGTTTCAAAATTATTTCACTTAAGTATAATACTTATATTAATTTAAATACTTAATAAGTTTCTACGTTTTATATTTTCTAAATTATTATAAAATAATAGAAATCAATGTTGTCAAATATATTCCCGTGAATTTTATTACATTTTTTTTTTTAGTCATTATTAGGATTTTTGTTTACTCCAAATGTAAAATATTGGGAAATTTGAAAATAACACAAATAAAGCACCAATTAGATGAAATTTTCTACTAACAGCATAACTTCTTAGTCATTACAACTACTAATATTTCTGCCCAATAAATATCTTTATTAATGAAAAAATGCACGTATTACTACCAATAATAGATAAAGGTAATATATTAATTCACTCGTTATTTTTAGTACAAATATTTTTAATTTATCCAAAATTATTTCAGAACGCAGAAATACATTTTTTTTTTTTTTTTTTACCTTAGTATTACTCATTATATTTTCATAATGTACAAATGTTATTAATATTAATTTCAGTTAATTATATTCATTAATAGATTCTCAATATTGGATAGAAAATGGGAAACGAAGGATTCAGAGAAAAGTGAAAATGCAATTTCAAACTAATACAGCGAAAAATGTGATATTGTTTTTGGGAGATGGCATGTCGTTGACTACAATTACGGCCGCTCGAATATATAAAGGACAACTGCAAAACACTTCTGGAGAAAGCGGACATCTAAGTTTCGAAAAATTTCCATTTACTGGAATATCAAAGGTGTGAAATAAATAGTAATTATTAGTATACGTGTCATGTGTGAAATAAATTATATCATAAATTGTATTTAATTTAGTTACAAATTTCGTTTCATTTATGAATGTCATAGACTTATTGTGTGAACAGTCAAGTAGCCGATTCCGCCTGTACGTCTACCGCCTATTTGTGCGGTGTAAAGTGCAACAAAGGCACGATCGGTGTAACGTCTAAAGTACGTTTATCAGACTGCCCTGCTTCAATGCACGAAGACCATCGTCCGACGTCCATAATGCAATGGGCTCAATGGGCCGGCAAAGCCACCGGTATCGTTACTACGACTCGAGTAACTCATGCATCGCCAGCCGGCGCGTTTGCACACACAGCTCACCGAGACTGGGAATCGGATACAGAAATGAAAAACTATGCCGATGAAAATAACGTGACCACTACAAACTGTGAGGACATAGCCAAACAATTGATTACAAAAGATCCTGGTAGAAATTTCAAGGTCCATAAAATATAATATTAATAGTGTATAAATAATTAAAATATGAAAATTGATTTTCTTATGCAAATAGTGTAAATTATTATTATTATAATTTTTCTTAATATTCTCAAATTTAATTTAATAGTAAATTTAAAATTTTTAAAAAATATTGATAACAATTATTTATACAACAAGACTTTACATTTCCATATAGGTCATCATGGGAGGTGGACGTGAAAAATTTATGATGCAAAGCAACAATTCGTCCGGTAATAGATCCGATGAAGATTTAATTCTAAATTGGAAGAACGACAAACAGAATCGATTTAATAATAAAACGGCTAAATATATAACAAACAGAAATGAACTCATTAACACAGACATGTCGAAAGTAGATTTTGTACTGGGTATGTGACATTACTCATAATTTACTATATTATATATTTTTTATAACGACTAAAAACTATTTGTTTTTTGTAGGTCTATTTCAAGGAAGTCACATGCAATATAGACTAAAAGCCGACTCTGAGATACAACCCACATTACAAGAAATGACAAGAAAAGCCATTCAATTACTACAGAAAGAACATAATGGTTTTGTGTTATTTGTCGAAGGTGGTCTTATCGACAGGGCTCATCATAAAAAGTGGGCGAAAATCGCATTAGACGAGACGATAGAGTTTTCCAAAGCCGTCGCAGAAGCTGTGTCGATGACCAGCAAAGAGGATACATTAATCGTAGTAACTTCAGATCACGCTCACACAATGTCAATGGCTGGGTACCCCAAACGAGGTGAAAATATCCTTGGTACACCGCATACATTGGCTAAAGATAATATTACGTACACTACACTGAGCTACGCAAACGGTCAACAATCTCCATATCAAAACGAATCTTTAGGTTGTCGTAGAATGAATGTGACTGAAGAAGATTTTGGTAAAAACTTAAATAATATATATATAATTTTTAAGCTTTATGATAAGTGTGCTTAGATTGGTTTTCTTTTAATATTTATCTACTATTACTTGTAAACAAACTTGAGTAAAATTAACATTCCACTTTTAATTTTAACAATAATATTTATTTTATATTCGTTTATTTCCAGGAAAGATTGATTTCCAATATCCAAGTCTAGTTAATTTGAAGACTGAGACACATGGAGGTGATGATGTGATAATATTTGCACGGGGTCCTTGGTCACATTTGTTCACTGGAAATATGGAACAAAACGAAATTCCTCTAGCTATGGCTATGGCGGCTGGAATTTCAACGGATCCACCGACAAGTGGCAACACGTCCGTTGGCAATATACTTTTTGACTTAAAAGGACAAATTGTTCTTATGACATTCATGTTATTAGGACATATTAAAATTTGTCGATCTAATTTATTATAATAATCATATATAATATTATACATATTAAGATTATACATAATGCTATTCTATTATCATATTTTCCTTTTAAAAATTTAAAAGGTCAAATTATAATTATTTTTATTGAATAATATTATATTATGTTATTATTGTTTAATTAAAATCCGTCTTTCAAAAATGTCGACAAGTAAATTGCACATTTTTAAATCTAAATTTAAATATCTAATATAATATATATACGTATATATATATATATAATATATATATATATATATATATATATATATCTGTATGTAATATAATTGCACAATATGACCTAATTTTTTTTTATAAAATTTATATTGTTTTTTTTTTTTATAACATACCTACCTACTATTTGTTTTGAAAATTTACAACTTCAACTAATTATTATATTGTTTTTTTTATTTTCAAATTATTTTACTACTTTAACTAAATTAAATAGTACTTAAGCTTTATTACTTTAAATATAACATCTTCATGTTATTTATGATTTTTTTATATTATTATGTTATTTTATTGCATATACTAAAATTTTAGATTATTATAGACATTACTATTTTATCTGATAATAACAACATGATCGATGACTCTGTTTTGGATTTACGTGTACCCGTCGATAATTCCAATGGTGCGCAAATTTGATAATATGTTATACGTAATAATTTAAAGTAGAATTTATATATTTATATATGTTGTATGGTATATTTTTTATATATGTGTAACACATTATTTTGATTATAGTAGGTAGCAAAAAAAAAAAAAAAAAAATTTATATAATGTTCTAGTTAGGATTATATGGATAACTAGAAACTTGCATTATTAACTATATATACTTATAACGGTTTAACGAGATTCATAATATTACCATTTTGAGATACAGTAAATTATGTAAATATATGTCAGAATTATTATAACGTTACCTATATAGGTATGATAGATAAAACTAAGACTAGAAAAGAAAAAAATACTTAAGAAATCTCAATATTTGAATATATTGCATGTGTTCATTAGTCGATGATTCTGTCACTATACACACAAATATATATATATATGATATTATTGCGAACATAATTCCACCTCCATCTTTCAAATCTTTTCAAATTGTTTAAACAAGGTACTAGCTATATAAGCTAAAAATTGTACAACATACCCATCAATCATGTGGTCCTTTGTCGTGTTTGTTTTGGTTTGTGCATTACAGACTTTGTCATCTGCTGAACTTCAAGAATCAGGTATGTTTAAAATACTTGTAAATATTCGATTTATATATTAACAATTTACTAACTATATCATGTGTTGATAAAATATATCCGAAAATTCAAAAATATTTTTGTTGTTCATAATATTATAGTTTGATACTGTATTACTGCTTATTTGAATTACTCATTTATTTTTTTATGCACAATTACAAAATTACTCTTAAATTCTTAATAATATACTCGTATTTTACATATTTTACGATTTTATTTCATATTTTAATATTTTTATTACTAAATTTTTCCATCTATATTATTATACATTGCTTATATAAAATTAAAGACTTGGAATATTAAGTGTATTATATTTAGTTATTCACTATTAGTTGATGATTTTGATGTTAATAATAATAATAATAATAATAATATATAAATTTTGGATTATTTCGAGAAAATATTTAAAATATGTTTTCAAAAGAATTTCAATTTGAAAAATTTGTATAAAATCCGAGTAGTAAACTTTATGGATTGAAAATGATTAGTTTATGTTTATATAAATTTAAAATTAAATTTAAAATAATGAAAGTTTATTAATGTTAGTTTTACAAATATTATAAAATACTTTGAAACTTTGAATATATTCAATTACAGAAATATATAAAAATATATAAAAATGTACATAATATATTAGTCTATTAGACATTAGAGAATATAAATATTCATAATCGTATAATATTATTATTGTTTAAAATATATGTAGGTACTAAGATAATTACATAGTTAAAGCTGACATTGATACCTTACCTAAATTTTTATTTTGTTCGTATAATTTAGTCGAAACTAGTTGATGGCTATTTTTACTGCATATCATTATAATATAATAATTATGAGTTATGATACGTGACAGGCGTTTCGGATGCGTTTATTTATTTATTGTACCTATTCAATTAGGAAAATAATTTATCTTATTCAAATTTTAGTTATTTATTTTCAGGGACTTAACGAAACGTAAATATATATATATATATATATATATATATATATTATATATATTAGGTAAATTTTAAAAATAACTAAAAAAATATTCAAAGTTCTATATTTTATGAAAAAATAAACGTAACAGTTTCAAAATTTTATCACGTATATCAGTTATAATACCTATTTGAACTCCTAATTAAATATTCAAGTTTCTAAGTTCAAAATTGTCTGAGTTATCGTAAAATATTTATATCGATTTCATCAAAATTTCAGTTTTAATGAAATTCTGCATTTTAGTCATTTTTTGATAGTTTTTTTTTACCTTATAAAGTTATAAGCCCAATCTGAGAAATTAGAAAAACGATCTAAATAAAGTACCAACTTCTTTCTAACGGGAAACATATATTCTATTCGTGATAAATCGGAGTATTATTTCGGGTCTAAAAAGATTCTACATAGGTATCTATATAAAAAAATAAGAATAAAAGAAATAAAGACATATATCATTGGAAAACAAATACATTTTTCGCTTCACTTATAATCTAATATTATTTACAATTACTTAATATTACTATTATTACTAAAATATTTTAATTAATATAATGCATGATAAAATATTAATACTAATTATAATTTTATTTTATTTCATATGATTCATTCATTTGATTTTCTAATAAATAGGAATTCACATTTACGTTATCACATTAGTAATAATTTAAGAAACATGAATAATTATAATATGTCATAAAACAATATTATTTTATCCTTTATTCTGTATCGATGTGTACCAACATATATTGTATAATCACAAATAACAATATTATTATGATATTTCATGTACAGTAGAATGAATACTGTTAGAACTTCTATTGATTGTATATTAAATTTTAAAGTTACAACTATTTATGTTAATATAATATTATGTATTTTTACATAGGTAGGTTATTTTATATTTATTAAATCCTTATAAATTATATACCTGTTTATTTCCAATGCCTATCCTGCGTTAAATTAATTAATTATTAAAAACAAAATAAATAAATAGTTATACGAGTTCATTAATAATTAAAATCAAGCATAATTATTATATTATAATCTAAAATACGAATTTAAAAAAAGTATAGTTTAAGTAATACAATAATAAAAAAAAAAATTATATGTACATTTATAATATTAGGTACCTATATGAGTATTTCATATATTTATATTAATATGAAGATACCATTTATTAGAAACCAACCAATCTAGATAACATTATTAAAATAACTGAACATAAAATAAGACTATAAATTTTTATATTTTTAAAAAATATTCGCCTTTTTATATAGTTATTGTTGATAAAAAATAGTTTATTCCCACAATAGTAACCACATAGTTATTATCACATAATAATAATTTACGTTTGACTTTAAAATTTTATTTATTGTTATTTTTAATCGTTTTCGAGTTTTAATTTCACAAAATGTTACGATTCGTACTTTAGTAGTAGGTACCTATGTTAATTCGAGGCCGTACATTAATTCACGATACGTGGATAGCTGAACAATACAATATTTTAATTTGAATATAACGAGTCACAATAATTAAATTACCTACCCAATAATTTTACAATAATTTGTATAATTGTATTTGATTAATGCTTAATGACGCCGCCACGGGTTTCTAAAAATCATACGAAATAACATTTTTAATATTATTTTTTAAACATAATAAATATAACATACACACTTATTATGTATGAATCACAATTATTTCACATTACATTAATTATTTAATCTATTATAATGTTTATCACTATATTATATTAAGGAACAAAATATAATTAATGGACTGAAACTATCGTAATAACTTATTAAGTAGCTATTTTAATAATTTAATCCTAGGAAGAATAAGTTACTTTAAAGCTGTCAGAAGTCTCGAGATATTTTTATATACTACCAACATTCTTAAGTTTTTATGAGAGAAATAATATTATTTGAAAATAATTTCATTCATGACTCATGAGTTAAAATTATTAAATCTGATGTAAAATTTTAAAATCATAAAAACCTTTTGATTTAATCCACTTCAAACAATCATTAATCACTAAAGGAAAATCGTAGAAAATTAATTTCTTACACTACTCATATTACACTATTACGGTTTCTCATAACGCGTGTATTGATAAGGTTACTTCAGAAATTGATGAATATTTAGATAAATTAATTTTAATTAATTAGTTTCATTACAAAAGTGAATTTGTAAGGTATTCCACTGTACACGTAACTTATCAACCTTTGAAGATATTTAATGTAAATTTTAGATTTTAAACTAAGCGAAAAATGTATTGGTTTTACAATGTGTGTCTTTTTTTTTTATGTCTGAAGAAACTTTTTCTATCCAAAATAATGCTCTGATTTTCACGAATAGTATAATATGTTTCCGGTTGGTACTTTATTTAGGTCATGACGAAAAAACGGCATTTTTCACGAAAACTGAAATTTCGACAAATTCGATTTCGATATTTTATGATAAGTCAAAATTTTTTTTATTTAACTGATAAATGATTAATGATATGTGATGATTTATCATTGCATTCAAATTTGAATTAAAATTCAACACTATCCCTTTACACCTGTATCCCTTCCATTGTTTTTTATTTTTTTAGTTTCTTTGATGAATGACTATCAATAAGAAGGTTAATTTTAATTGTTGAATTCATATAGGTATTACAAAAAATGTTGAAAAAAATTACGTGAATAATTTATTTGTGTCGAATGTAAAAATTAAAATTATTTTATATTATTAAAACAGTGAAATCAATTTTAAGGTGAACTTTAACCAGCTTAATAATATGAACATAGTCGTTTTATGTTATATTATTATAATGATACGATTAGATGTTTATTAATTATTTTGTTAGTCATTGAATATAAACCTAATTTTTATTGTTTATTAAAAAATTAATAAAAAATTATGTAACTTTTTAAATACGAATTTTCAAAAATTCAAAATACATTTATTTTAAAATACATTTTAACATATTATATAAATATTGTTAAAAATAAATTTCCATTACTTATATTAAATAAACATTTCTTCTTGTAATTTTATATGAATATAAATTGTATGTATTTGAATTTTTAATATAAAAACATAAACATAATTTAGCGATCAAATTTCCAACCGCATTTCGAATTGTCATGTATACAATATGTTAATTTTAATGAAAATTATAATTGTAAACAAAACGGTGTATTTTCTAAAAATTAACTATTAAATTTAATATAGTATGTTGTACGATTATAATAAAGAATAAGAATAATATTTATTTTTTTAAATATATTTTCATATACGATTATATATTACATATTATATTAATCAATTATTTAGTTTTATGTGTATTAAAATTAAAAATACCAATTATTTTATATTGCAGATTCAAAATATTGGATTGAAAATGGAAAAAAATCATTACTTGCAAGAACAACAATGGAATTGCGAACTAAGCCGGCCAAAAATTTGATATTGTTTATAGGGGATGGCATGTCATTGACTACGCTAACAGCTGCCCGAATTTACAAAGGTCAACTGCACAACAGTTCTGGTGAAAGTGAACATCTGAGTTTTGAAAGATTTCCGTTCACGGGAATATCAAAGGTCATAAGAATGATAGTAATCAATAAATACTAAATGTTATACACAGTCTGCTATTATTTTCGTAAACGAAATTATGTACCATATAAAAATAGTCGCTCATATAAGCAGATAAAATTGTTATTAGTTTATTATTTTTTATACTATGGTATAATCATGAATACCTTTGTTTACAATTATTAATAAATATGGAATTTAATATAATGAACAATTGAACAATTTATCGTGATAAATTATGAATATTATTATCAACTATTTTTATTGAACAAGTTAAATTATTTATGATTGTACAATACTAAGAAAATAATAAATTATATTATAAATTATAAATTCATTGATATATATTGATTATTTTATTACAGACGTATTGTGTTGACCGTCAAGTACCCGATTCCGCATGTACGGCAACCGCCTATTTGTGCGGCGTAAAGTGTAATTTTCACACAATCGGTGTCACGTCTAAAGTTTTGTTAAATGACTGTTTGGCTTCTTTAAACAAAGAATATCATACGACGTCCATAATGCAATGGGCCCAATGGGCAGGAAAAGCCACAGGTATTGTTACTACAACTAGAGTTACACATGCATCTCCGGCGGGTGCTTATGCCCATACTGCACAAAGAGACTGGGAATCGGATGAAGAAATAATAAACGATGCCGATGAAGATAAAGCGAATATTACACAGTGTGATGATATAGCCAAGCAATTGATAAATAATGATCCTGGGAGAAATTTCAAAGTATGTTAATAAATAAAGTTGCAATTTTAGATATAATTAGTTAATTCAGATCATAATAGTTGTTGGTAATTATATCTTTATAATATAATATTTTAATTATATGTAATATGTAACATAAAACGGTTCATTAAAAATCTTAAATTTTTAAATTAATTACAGATAAATTATGGTTATTTTAGTTATTAAGAATGTAAAATAGTGTAGAATGTAGTTTATAGATGAAAGATGATAACTTTTATTTATAATTAAAACACACTTTTAAGTTATTAGTTAAATGTTCTGTAAATAATGAAAAATTTTAAATTTTCACAGGTTATTATGGGCGGAGGACGTGATTATTTTACCAAGAAAGGTGAAAATTCTACCGGTAAGCGATCAGACGAAGATTTGATTATAAAATGGAAAAATGACAAACAAAATCGGTTCAGCGGGAAAAGTGCTAAATATGTGACTAACAAAGAAGAACTTATGAACACCAATATGTTGGAAGTCGATTTTGTTCTAGGTATAAACACAATTTATATTGGAAAGCAATTATTATATTTCGTTTTACGTATAGTGAAAATTTTTGAAAATGTTTTATAACTTCATAGGTCTTTTTCATAAAAGTCACATGGATTATAGACTAGAATCTGACCCTGCGAAACAACCTACGTTACAAGAGATGACTAGAAAGGCGATTGAGCTACTTCAGAAAGAACCTAACGGTTTTGTGCTATTCGTGGAAGGTGGTCGTATTGATCATGCCCATCATGAAACATTTGCGAAATTAGCACTAGATGAAACTCTGGAATTTTCGAATGCAGTGGCAGAAGCTGCGTCTATGACTAGTGAAGATGACACGTTAATAGTTGTGACTTCTGATCATGCACATACAATATCAATGGCTGGGTACCCCAAACGTGGTGAAAATATTCTTGGAACACCGCATACTTTAGCTAACGACAACAAGACATATACGACACTAAGTTACGCGAATGGTCCAAAAGTATGGTATCAAAATGATTCTTCAGGATGTAGTAGAATAGAAGTAAAAGAAGAAGAAATTGGTAAACATACTAAAAATTAGAATTATTTCGACACATTTTTTTTTTTTTAAATTTATTCGATGATTGTGAAATCTGATATTTAATGTACTGTATGTATAATGTTCGGTTCATAATATTTTTCGATATTCAATTCCAATAATAATTAAATTTCTTAGGGATTTATTTTGGGAAACAGATGATTTCAAGTTTATCGCAAATAAATTATTGTCATTAATTAAGTTATTTTTTTTCTGCAGGTAATATTGATTTAAGATATCCAAGTTTGGTTGATTTAGACAGTGAAACACATGGAGGCGACGATGTGATGATTTTCGCACGAGGTCCTTGGGCTCATTTGTTCACAGGAAATATGGAACAAAACGAAATTCCTCTAGCTATGGCATTTGCGGCCGGTATTTCAACGGACCCGACAAGTCATTCCTTTAGTGACTCCTCTAGAAATAGCGCTGTACTAGTTTACCCAATAGGATCAATTGTCCTTATAACGTCCACATTGATAGTTCTCATAGGTATATTTTAATTCAATAATCATAGATCTCAATTGAATATTTTCGTTAATACAATTTGTAAATCAAAACCTATTTCTTATACAATAATAATAATAGTAATGTAGATACATGCAACATATTTTAATTTATAATATTAATGTTTTAAGTACTGATAGTAATAGATAATTAGGTACAATAATTGAATAACATTGTGTGAACATTATTATTACTATTATTATTTTTATTAAGTGTAACATAACAATATAAATATTATAACATTTATAAATATATACATTATACATATATGTTATACCTATAATAATTATTATCCTATTACCATTATTAATAATATAAATAAAAAATCAACTATATTTACATTTTAATCAATGATTTTGAATGATATTCATAATTCATAAAATTACATAAAAGATGATGTTATTGAATAAAACAAGTTTAAAATATTACGTTGTACTGGTGTTTCATGAATAATACCAATAATAATTATTTTAATGATATATTTTAATTAAATTAAATATAAAAATGACATATAAGATATGACTATATAAGTGACTTTTTAAATCTATTTTTTAATTATATTCTGGAATTTTTTTCTTATGGATAATTTTGTATTAATCTCAGATGCAAATCGTTAAAATTTTATAAAATAATATTATAATTCAATTTTAAGTAGTACTAAAGCATATTTTTTTTTTTTTTACATAACGTATGTCAACATAATTTTACTATTTAAATAGACAATAATATGGAAGATGTAGAATGTTTTTTTTTTTTTTTTTTTTTTGAATTGCAAAAATGTAAAGTATAAAAATTATTAAAAACTTATTCTTCGTAAATAGCAACGTACTATTTAAAATTAATTAAACGTATTTGCCATATGTATTTCGTGATGTACATATAATCGAACGAAGTCTTTGTATTTTCGGTTAGTGGTCATATCTTGCGAAAGCTTATTAATCAATGTAAACAATCGAGGTCGAGGGTACGTATTTGGTTTACACACGTAACATGTATATTATTGACTTTAATGAGAACAGCTACATTCGACCACAGATCAAAGTACGATACTTAATTCTTAGTAGGTACCCATTTTACCCTTGCGAAATTCGTCCATACGTATCTAACTTTTAACTAAAGTAAACCGCATATTATTTAGATACCTACTGTGCCTGATTAATAGATAATTAAAATTCATTTCAATATAGTGGAAAATAATCGGTATTCTCTCAATAATATTGTTAATATCGTTAAGTACTTCTTCTTTAATAAGATATATTTAAATAAATCATATAATATTTATATCGCAATGTTTTTTAAATTTATTTTAAATAATTTTTTTACACTTTTTAATTTTTATGTAGGTACCTAAACAGTTATTTAAAATTCAAGTAGTAAATGTATGTTTTATCATATACTGATAATTCTAATTTCTAAGTATAAATTTTATTTTTATTAGTTAAAACTTATAATACGAAGTATAGATCGAAAAATTATGTAATTTATGAATTATGCATCTAAATTATACTCCTAGTATTGTTTGTTGAGTTTAATCATATTTAATCGCATTTTTAAATCAATCATAATTTTATCTATAGGTACCTCTCTATTATTATATTACAACATTTTCTTTTCTTTAAGATTTAAAATATTGAAAAGTAGTGTATTCTATATTATCAAAAGTAAACTATTTTTTTTTTTTAATTTATCTATAGAGTATTAAAATCAAACTAAGAAAGCAGTTAATTTAACTACGCATACCTAATACTATTAACATGTAGGTACAATATTTTTTTTTTTTTTTTTTTAGTTTTAATTTCAGTTATAATCGACTTTACATTGATTACATATTATTGCAATGAAAAGAAAGGAGTTAGGGGAAATTTTGGTTTTTCGATTTATACATGTTGAAATTTAAAATCTTCATTCTGCTTTTGATAACTTTAACTCACTTAACTTATATTATTAGTTTATAAATTGTGTGCTAATAAATTCCTACATACAAGTGGCCTCTGTACGTGACAGCATAATAAAATATGCATATCACGTAAAAATATAAAATATATTTGGTACACACAACATGATGTGTTCTCGAACACATACTTACGACATTATTATAATAACTACATACTAACAATGTAAAAACTAATAATATTTGGTCTGACAGTTACGCCATTTCTGAATTTTAATCGAATTAAATTTTTTTCAAAGAATATTTTATTAAATTAATAATTGTTAATATCTATCTCTACATCTATATAAGTTTAATTTTAATACTTCTTCAAGAACTTTCATTTCTAAAAAACATCAGAAAATCATGAAAAAGTATTTATTTAATCTGTTGTTTGTATTATTGTTTGAGCCAATAGTAAACATATTTTATATTATAACATATTCTTTTATATTATAATATCATTGAAAAATTCAGATTATATTATTTATACTAAAAAAGTTATTAAATTAATAATGTTATATAATATAAAATTTGTATTTTTGTACTAATAAAAGGTTACTAATGTTTAACAATAAAAATTTTTACAATGACTTTAGAAGAATAATAAATTATTATAGCTATAGTATTGATGATTACGAGGAATTTTTTAATAATTAATAAATTAGTATAGTCAGAGTACCTACTAAAAGGCTATATTAGCTTATGGCGTTTATCATATAAATATAATGAATATTGATTTAATTTTATACACATAGACTGGTTTCGACATTAAAAAAACATGATATTCCTTTAATAATATTAAATTGAATTGTATTGTTTTAAATTTCCATTCAGTGAAATTACAATGTAAAAATGTATTCCAAATACAATATGTCAATACGTATTATTTCTACGGTTCGTAATGATATGGCATTTTTACTCTGTAATCACAATGTATTGTTTTATACAATATTTAAAATATCATTTTGTCTTTTCGTTTTCAAAATTTTTTCTATAAATAATAGTAATAATTACATACTAAAACCATTGATTAATCAATGCTAAAACTATGCTTCAAACACGTAAATTAAAATTAATTGAGGTATAGAACGATGTTTAAAGTTTAATTAACATATTTTTAATCACGTTTTTATTAATATTTTTGAGTATTCCTATTCTTTTAGTAATATTATAATTATTAACATAGTTATTTAAAATTGTAGCATTAATATAGAAATGAAAATTATTGAAATTTTTGTGCAAGAGGGAGATTTCGGATCCAGATGATCGCTACACGCGTGATGTAGTTAAAATTGTGGGATTCGACTGAACAGACGAACAGTTTTATCCGTACAGATAAATCGTTATGATATTAGTTATTACATACAAACCACGATTAAAAACTGAAAGAATCGGAATGTTCAATCGTCGTCGAATTAACAATATCCGAACGAGATTATAAGAAAAAAAATAGTAAAAAAAAAAATTGTGGGTTTGTCTACACGTGCACAATATCCAGTATAATATTGGTACGTTTTCTTTTTTCTTCTATTAATATTTGTTTTTTTTTTCAATTAATTTCCGATCGATAGCACGGTTTTAAAAACTACGTCGTATACGATTTATCCGTACTATACGGATAAAACTGTTCGGTCGAATCGCTCGGTTTTAACTTACAGCTCTCTTTTTAGTCGAACGATGTTTTAAATTATTATTATTGTCGTTCATACCTAGACGACGAAATCCGGGAGACCCGCGTGCCTAGCGTGACGAGCCGCAATGATAATAATAATACGATATTATAAGTAGGTATAATATAACATATCCGTTTGTGTCGAGTACGATTTTCGGGTAATTCGAAACCGCGTGTTATGTGCCGGCATAAAAAATATATGGCATAAGGTACCCCCTCGTATAATATTATTATAATGAATACGATAACATGACGTGTATTTTTACCGACTTGAGATTTCTCGGGATCGGGCGAAGGGGTAAACGGCGCGGGTGTATTGTCACGCGATGATTAATGTAAACGTGATGCGGCGTAATACGTATAACATTCAAAGGTAAAACGTATTTTTTTTTTTTTTTTTAAATATTACGTTTACCACGTTATAAACACGGTCGAGGTAATGGTAACGAACGAATAGTATGATAATAATATTATGCGGATCTCTGCGGACTTCGAGACGACGCATCGCGTTTCATAACCAACGGGATGAACGTGCACGAAAAGAGAGGAAAAAAGGTCGTCGTAAATACGTTTATATTATAACGATCATGTTCTGTTGTTCACATGATGATAATAATAATATTAATATTAATAATAATTGTTATTAGTTATTATTACGAAGAACGCGTTCCCACGGCGACAACGATCGACTTACCGTTCGTGCAAAATTATTATCATCGTGAACACGCGGAATTATTTCAGGGGTCGATCAAATATTGTTGTATAAAAAATAATTTGTTATTTTATAAATATATACACCGTGCACATAACATTATATTGAAGACGTTTAATTTCTCGTAATTCCAATTAACCAAAAAAAAAAAAAAAGAAAAGAAAAAGAAAAATCGAGGAAATTAATAATATTTATGAAATTTGATAGAAATATAATATTTTTTTTTTATGGATAAATACATACATGTACATTGTACACGTAATAATATGTTATATTGTTGTCTTTACAGTTCTGAAAATTCGAATTAACAAAATTAAAAATCTGTAAAATTAATATTTTATGAAATTTGAAGAATCGTGGTATACAATACATACCGCAGTAAGAGCAATAAATTATACTCTTATAATAATAATGGTGTGATTAATGTTATCGCTACGCACGGTACTCGATATTATACCTACTATATGGTTTTTAATTTTTTATCGCCCAATAAAATAAAACGATGCGGAAATGTGTGTATACTTAATGGATAATAATATTTATCTGAGATTTCTGTGTTTAATTTTTTTTATTTCTGACGACGGCATAAAAATATATGAATATTTGCTATGGATTAGCTACCTGTACTCAAGTACATTTACAAAACATTTTGACTAAAGGTCGTTTATACGTATAATAGTATGTAGTATACGTAATAATGTGAATACTACGATTAATGTGGTTATAAACTATACTTGTTAAAATTTAATATTTAATTTTTAGTAAACAAATGGCCCTATAAGAAACAACGAGATTATGATAGTTTTTTTTTTTTAAAATAATTAAAAATCATCATATGTTAACCTTGAATTACAATAATTTCCTACGCTTGTTTACATTGGGTATACACATTTATGTTATAATATTTATATAAGTACTCAAAGCGGCAGACGAGTACTTGCCAAATCAATTACATAAAAATTAAATCTAATATTTACCTACTTTTGATCAACATTTATGATGTATTAAAGATGATATGAAAATAAAAGAAAAATCTACTTGTACAATTTTTTTTTTTTTTTTACCAGCAAATAAAATTCTATTGTCTTGATCAATTATTATACGTATTATTTTCAAATTAAGTAAGATACCGTTAAATTTAAATTTAAATTCGTCAAAGTTTACGAACCTATATATTATTATAATACAAACCGATCAAATATTGCTGGCGGCAGTTTTTCCTTCGTCCATTGGAGGATACTAGTAGAGAACAATGATTAAGTACCTAACCTGCAGATATCGGATAGTAATGGTTGAAGAATATTATGTTTTATTATTATTGTGATTTAAAGCAATATGATAAATTAGCGTATTCGATAAAACGTTTCTGAATGAAGTTCTATCTTAGTTACCTATATTATAATAAGAACATTACTTATTTGAAAAAGAACGAATAAAAAATGGAAAATTAAAGTATTAATTATATTACCTACAATATTTTAGTAACTATTATTACTCAATAAAATAAAGTAAAATTTATATTTAATTTATACGTAATTGATTTAAACCTATCTGGTAATTTTTTAAATTTAATTAAATATTATTTCTATAAATAATTATTGAGATTCGCCATAAAATATGTGTATTAAATTTTCGGGTCAGAGCTAATTGAAAATTCAATAATAATATTATAATATCTGTAATATATTTTATAAATTATATTAAATTTTTGCTATACCAATTTCAAATTAAAATTTGTATTCATATTTAGCTATAAAATTATATACTTACATTCCATAATTTTTGAAATTTTTCATTCCTTATTAAATTTTTAAAAAATTCGAAAATTGAGTATATAAAAATATCAACTAGGTTATCTATATGGCCTATAATATAATATATTATGATTCGTTTAAAATATAAAAATTTAAAAATATATAAAATTAACATTATGAAAGTAATTTATGGTTTACAGGGTAGGTTTACGGTTCTCCGTATAGGTACCATTATTAATAATTTAAAAGTGGTTCGATTAAAAGATAAAATATTATTTCAAGTTTATTATATTCTAATTTCAAATATTATGAGGTGATCGAGTATGTAATACACGTACTATTTACGAGACAGATAAATTCAATATGTTTAACTGAATAAATATGATTATTTCGGTATTGTTTAATTTGTTCGGATGCAAACATGCAAACAATAGAAGATTAAAAATGACTGATTAAATAAAAAATAAAAAAATTACTTATACGATAGATTTTGTTATGTATTAATTATATGTATTTTAATGAAAAATTTTAAAATTGAAATCTATATCATAAAATAAAAATGACCAATGTATACAGAAATTCAGTCTTGGTAATACGACTATTATTGGCTAGTAAATATATTTTGAAATAATGTAAACGTTAATTAATTATCAACAAATTTCGTGACGCACTGGTTAGGAAACGCTGGACTATAGGTTAAGATTTAAAATAAAATTATTATATGTTGTATATATTTATAATATAATATCTAAATAATTTGTACAAGAAATCGATGGATATGGTTAAATTTCGTTTAATATTGCGCATGCTGTAAATATTTGCGTTTCGAAGGAATTAGTGTGCAGTTAAACTCCAATTTCACATGGCCCTTAAAATCGTGACAGATAATACGTATTATAATGTATGCACCAGTATATTATAATATCTCACCCATTTCAAAAGTGCACAAGTTGGATTAAAATGAGAACATAAATCAAAGATAATACTTGTACTTGTATAAAATATGATAATAATGTATAAAAACGAGACGCGGACAGGTTGTTCCGACACTTGCTACAAGTGCTTTGAAAATAAAGATAATGTTTTACCAGCGATAATGATTATCTTTATCGTACATGTATAAATACTAAAAATATATTTCTATTCTTGTCATTGGCGTTTTACGCGAATCGGTAACCAGGTAGAAGCACAATTAACCATCGTAAAAATATGCAACCAGAGTACAGTATTCGATGGATTTTAGCCGCGGTACTAGCTTCTTCGTTTCTGACGATCACGAACAGCATTGAATTAGGTAAGTACACAAATGCTTGGTGATTGTTGAGGATGACAACATGATTGTCATTAAAATAAGTATACGAAATAAAAATTGTATTTATTTTGTAATTTAGAGTATTATTAATAAATAATCATAAAGTAAGAGTTAATACTAGTGTGGGTGGATACAGGTGTGGAGTGATAGTGTTGTATTTTAATTGAAATTTGAATGCATTGAAAATCATCATATTAGAAAAAGCAATTCTGAGCGAAATTCAATCAGATAATAATATAAGTATTGATTATAAATAATTGATTAAATTTTTCACATATTTATTAAAATCCATACTCATTTAAATTGTGTTATCCTTATCAACAATGAACTTAAGGAATTCCAAAATTTTATGACGTATACCCGTATATAAAGTACATTTGAGAACATTCAATAACATTTTAAAGTCTCTAAATTTATTATTTTTTGAGTTATTGTAAAATATTAAATAACAAATTCTTTAAAATTTGAGTTATCGTAAATATAGCCAAACAATCATGATTTTTTTTTTTAGTAATTTTATAAAAATCTTATGTTTTTAAATTATTTTTTTAATATAAGTCAACTAATTTACTCGTCTGCTACTACCGTCTTACTCCTTAGTTATTTGTTAATGTTAAGTTAATGCTCATTATCTATCAAATAAGTATTCATAAAATCTCTAAATAAGTCCCTTAAATGACCATATTTGACTAAACTTCATTCAAAATCGTTTTTTTAAATATTTAATATTTTAAATAGCTATAAAAAAAAATATTTTCAATAAAAATATATGTAACATGGAAACTAAGGTTATTAACATATGGTTAAGCTTTAATACAATTTCCAAACCTTAAAACCCGAAATTGTTAATTTTATTAAGCATTATTGAAAAATAGTAATAAGAATACATATCAATATCATAGATTTTCAATTACACTAAAAATCATAATTTAAAACAATTATAAAAAAATTGGGACATCAATAAATTATTAAAATATTTTGGAACTAAATTAAGTAATATGTACTCATAGTTGAGCTTTTATAAAATTTTCAGACTATAAAACTCAAAATCGCCAATTTTATCAAATATTATACAGATAAAAATGTTAATTTTAAAAAATTTTCAAAGATCTATATTTTCACGAAAAATTAATGTAACGGTTTTAAAATTTTATTGCTTATAATATAAAGTACCTGTGTGAACATACTGAACACCCAATAAAATGTATGCCTCTCTAATTTAAAAATTGCCTTAATTATCCTAAAATATTAAAATCAATTTCATCAAAATTTCAGTTTCCGTGAATATTGTCGTAATTTCGCCATTATTTGATAGTTTTTTATATCTCGTAAGTCAATTGTATTTGAGAAGGCTACCATAGATGAGGTGGTTTGAAATCGTTGAGAAATAATATATAGAAACGGTTGGTGTGTGTGAAATAGATGCTAGAGATAGAGTCAATTGGAAGTTGAGGCTTGAGGATCCAGGGTGGAAGATAACATCAATTTTAAGAAATTCGAAGAACGACCTAAATAAAGTATCAATTACACCCATTTTTCTACTGAAATCACATTATGCTATTAGTAAAAAATCAGAGTTTTATTTCTGATCGAAAAAGTGTTTATAGACATAAAAAAAGACACACATCATTGTAAAACCAATACATTCATTTCTCTCAAAAGATCTAAAAATCACATGTACTGAAATTAATTGTTTAGGTAACTACTGTAGTTATCGACGATTATTATAAACTATTATACCGCCGTTAAATGCGTTATGAACCGTTGAATTCAATACCACGTTCAATGGATTATCAAATTATTAATTTGTCGTTGGTTTTTACAATCAGTATATTATTATTGTAATAGTGTATAATATGGTTATTTTATTACTATGTTGATTTTCAGGACACGTCGAAAACAACGTCAAACGCATCAGAGCCAGAAGAGAGACGACAGTCGAAAATGTCGCTCCCGAAGAAAACGGTAAAAATGTCTAAACGAATGGCTTTTTTTAACATAATATTAACATTACAAATAATACGGTCCGTGTTATAGGCAAATCGTTTTTGATAAAATAAATTTTTTTTTATAAATCCCGCGAAAACTGAATATAGTCGATATCAATATAAAATATTATATTATGTAATCGAATATCACGCCACAATTATTATTATATAATATTATGTGTAATCGAATATCACGCCACAATTATTATATCGTGCAATAATTATGCCACTACTCTTATATTATCTACTCTTATATTGTACTCTATAATTATTTTCATTATGATGCCAACGTAATTATTAATATTTATTTAAAAGTAAACACTCGAGTTCGTCGAGAAAGAGATTCATTTATAAATAATTAAATAAAGTAAACGTACGATATTTAATTTATACAAATTTAATCACAACACAGGATAGTGTTAATAATGTGTTTATGGTATGATAAAGTGGTTATGTCACGCTATTCAGATGATAAAGACCAGTAATTCATGAAATCGCATCTAGAAAATTGATTCATATTTAGTTAATAATATAATAATATGTTATAAAGATTAACCTAAATAACAGATTAAGTTAGATACCTACCTATATGAAATATGATGCAAATAGTATAAGTTGCGTTTAATTCGTACTGTATCCTAATTTCGAAGAATTAACATAAAATATTTCTCGTGCACGCTTAACAGATATCTTGTATACATTTCATTCAGTAGGTACCTATATGATATTTTTATTTATATTTTTTATTAACTGTCATAAATCATACGTATAATAAGTCAAATAATACGACCGTATCGAATTGCATGTAGACAAGTCGTTTTGGTACAATTCCGGATATGATCTTCTGGAAAAAAAGGTGCACATGGAACGTCAGTACGGAACGGCTAAAAATGTGATCTTCTTCATCGGCGATGGCATGTCGATAGCCACGTTGACCGCGGCCAGGATTTATCAGGGTCAATTGAAGAATAAGACTGGCGAGAGTGAAAAGTTATCGTTTGAGAAGTTTCCGTTCACGGGTCTGTCCAAGGTGAGTGCCGCCCATATTTTTATATAATCGACGTTCGCTTATCGTATTATCAGTCCGACACGTGATCATTTATCTTTTTGTTTCTTATCGCGTGTTTTGAGAAAAAAAATTTACTACGTACGATTCTTCGGAAAAAGGTAATAATTTTTCTTATTTTTCTTTTTTTTTTTCAGACGTATTGCGTGGACAGCCAAGTAGCTGATTCGGCTTGCTCGGCCACCGCATTCTTAACCGGCACGAAGGGCAATATCGAGACAATCGGTGTGTCTGGCAACGTGGCCAACCGCGATTGTTTGGCCAGCACTAACCCCGCCAACCAGGCAGTGTCCAGCATGTTGTGGGCTCAGAGAGTGGGAAAGAGGACTGGGGTTGTGACCAATATGAGAGTGACGCACGCCACACCGGCGGGCGCGTACGCTAACGTGGCACAACGTAACTGGGAATGTGACGGCGATATGGCCTCGGATAAATTAGCTGATCCAAAGTGCGTGACACAATCGCCGGACATTGCTAAACAACTGATCGAGAAGGAAACTGGCAGAAACTTGAATGTAAGTATGATTGTTAAAAGTATGGTTAACAGCGAATATTGTCAATGTATTTTATTAGAAATACGATTATACATTATAATTCGTTACATTGTAATTACGAATGATGATAAATTTGAAATTTAAATATATTTTATAATATTAGGTAGGTATTAAATTTCACTTTCAGTTTATTGTTTGTCAGCTTAAATCGATTTTTACACCGATTTGAAATGTTTATACCACATTAATATATTATATTATTTGAAAACGACACGACTTTGTTCTTCGTTTACAGAACATAATATAAACATTTTATTTTCAGAAATTGTTTAAACTTGTTTTTTCTGTTAAACCACTTTTGCGATAACAAATCAATTTAATAATATACTCTGTCCAAAATAAGAAGACACCGTGCAAAACCCACCAAATGTCTCTAAAATCGACTACAACGCACATCGACAGCGGTCTCCACTACCGCCACCGCCGTTATACAGCGTGTTAACGATATTGTTTTCTTTTTCAACTGTCATGTTTCACTTTACGTTCTGTATTGAAGCGAATAATAATTGTAATATATTACATTATTTCGCAAATAGGTATTAATATATTTTACATAAGGTTTTATTACAATCACTACGGAGCGTTCTATTATCTAAATACATGTGGGTTAGTTCCGTATTCGGAAATGAAAATTTGAGATGAAGTTGCGATGACATTCTACAGAGCGCGCCACAGTCGATGCGCAAACCGGTGTCTTTTTATTTTGAACAGAATTAGATGCACGGTCATCCGAATTCATTGATTATTTTGTAGGAGACATTTAAATATTATAATTTTTGTTACTTTATTACTATTAACATTTACATATTGTAAAGAGATTGTATATTAATTTTTACAGGTGATAATGGGTGGTGGAAGAGCAAAATTTTTACCCAATAATACCGTCGATGAACAGAATTATAAAGGTCAGAGGATAGATAACAGAGACTTGATTAGAGAGTGGTTGAATATTGAACGAGATTTGGGATCACGGAGTTTTTATGCTAGTGATCGGTCCCAATTAAAATCTTTGAACATCAAGGAAACGGACTATCTTCTTGGTATGATATATAAATTATTATTAATTATTTTATGAATACTATTATGTTGTTATACTCGTATGTAATATGATATGCATAACATTTTTATCGTAATATAATAATAATAATAATTGAATAATATTAATTATTATCATCTAAAATAAAAAAATAATTAACTCATTTCGTTTTAACAAATCATAACTATTTAATAGGTGTAGACATGTAGTGTAATAGTGTTAAAACTTTCTGTGTCTTTCGAGACTTGTTTATATTAATAATTTAAAGTTTAATTCATTTTAATCGTTTAGGAACTGTGAAAATTAGGAAAACTTTTCAATAAAAAAAAAACCGTTTTCCGTTTTCGTGCGCTTTCTGTGTTGGTTCTGTCTTCTGTATGACATTTTGTTAAAGTAATAATATAATTTCGTAAAAAAATATTCTACATAGGCATTTATTTTTATTACGTCAATGTTTTCCACATACAGATTATTCATAAAACTTAATTAGTTATATCTTATTTTGGAGATCTAAAAAATTATACTTCAAAAAAATATGTAAATATAACATTATTTGATATTAAAAACAATATGTCCTTACCTTTTTTTATATATTTTAAATAGTTATGGTATAAAAATATGATGGAAATATATTTTTATAAATTTTGTACTATTTATAAGACTTTAATTATTTCAAAATATATCGAATCATCCACTTCATTGTCGTATTTACGGTGGGAGAGAGGGGTTAGGGATATGGGGTATAAATTCTACCATAATCTTTTTTTTTTTAGTGATATTATTTGATAGATAATATTTTTTTTACCTAACTCTATCCCCTCTTGTGTCAATATAAATAATATGTTCCGATGTACGTATACATCCCTCTTGACAAATTTCTAAATACACCACTGATCCCCACTTTCACCGCGAATACCATAGACGTTTTTCAAATAATTCAATTCTATTAATATTTTGCACGAGCGTTTTAACTGCTTCTCGACTGTTGTTATAATATTAACAACAGGTGAACATATTTCCACCGTTCGTCCGACCAAACTTCGGCCATACAACAGTAGTTTTCCTCTCATCTAAACGAATTAACCATGAAGTACCCCGTTTATCTATATATAATAATATATTATAAACCACCTATATAGTATGCATTTGCCAGGTATTATACGTATTATGGAGCTTAGCGAAATGTTTACTACACGTAAAATTACATCGGACCTCGATATTGTTATGGCGTTTATGCTACGGACGTGTTTATTATTTTACCGTTCCGCTCGGTACACGTCCGCGCTGTCGTCCACTCGTCCCGTGCATTAATATTATCGTCTGCGTTAAATAATAATAATAATAATAATAATAATAATAATAATAATAATAATAATAATCGTAATAATAATGATATTTTATTATTTTGTTTGTTTATGAATTTATGACTTGTCTGGGACAAAATCAAAATAATGTAATCGTAAAAAAAAATGTTTGTAATATTTTATTTATGTTTTGATAAAAACGTATACAACTTGCAGCGGTGATAATAATTATAATATAATGTAATAACAATACGAGTATATTGTATAAAATACTAATTATAATACGAGACGACGTATTATTATATTCTTTATTTTAATATAAAATTAATATTTACAATTTAAAAACGACGAGGAAAATAATTATATTATATATGATGGTAAAAAAAAAAAAAAAAAAAAAAAAAAAAAAATTGAACTCGTGAACGTGTTTGTGACGGGTAACATATCGAACGGTCTCTAGCAACCATCATGAATGATGATGACGAGTAATTTAAAATATAATTTATAATTTCCGATTTTATTCATAAATATTATATTATATAATGGTTGGCGTGTGTAATTGATAATGTTATTTAGTTGCGCTATTAATAATATTATTTTTTCGGCGATTTTGTCAACGTAATGATATATTATTATAATATTATGTATGATAATATTCAAAAGTCATAAACTACGGTATAATAGTTTGATATCACGATACGTTTCAGAACGGAAAACCATATTAAAAAGAAATATTATTTGTCATTTTTTTTAGATGTCGTATAACTACCTACTATAAAACGTAATATAATTAAACGCCAATGTTTAAGACTATATAATGATTTGAAGTAATACGGTTTCATTAAATATAATAATTATAATTTAGTTATGCATTTCTATTAATTTTGATAAAATAATATGAATAAATATACATGTAGTATTCTAATATACTGATGTTATAAATGTATAATATTATATACGTATAATAGCCCAAACATCTTAGTTTTCAAATAAAGGAAAATAGAAAAAATGGCAATTATATAATTGAAAAACGATTTATTTTTACATTTTACCCACTCAGTTGATTCATTTTAATACATTCATTATTTTTTTGTCAAAACATTATACCTTATTTTAATTTTTTATAATTATATCGATTTATTTTAATTTTTTACAAAGAGTACAATTCATTAAAATTTTAATGGAATTAATTTCGTTTTAATTATAAATGTTTAATATAGTTTTCTTTCATTTTATTTATTAAATCTTTTATTTATTTTATTATTTAGTATATTGTTTACTTTACTAAACTGATGGCGCACACTGTATAATATTATCATGTTTTTTTTTTTTTTTTTTTTTTGTCATAGCTATGCAACTTCGCATATAAACTTTGCATAACAAACCTTCGCTCACATCTTTGTGATGATTTATCTTTTATACAGAATATTGTTATCGTTAAGATTCGTATTATTTTAAATAATATTATAATATTTTCATTTTATTACCAGGCTTGTTTGCACCCAGTCATATGAATTACAACTTGTTGGCTAATAAATCGGTGGAACCAACTTTGGTTGAAATGACAGAAACTGCAATCGAAGTGTTATCCAAAGGTAAAAATGGTTACTATCTTTTCATCGAGGGTGGACTCATTGACTGGGCTCACCATAAAAATAAAGCTCACCTAGCACTCGACGAAACGGTCATGTTATCGAAAGCAGTCAATCGAGCTGTAGAAATGACATCCAGAGATGATACGCTGATTGTGGTCACATCTGATCACTCGCATACCATGACTGTCAATGGTTACCCACAT
Source organism: Tetraneura akinire (assembly GCA_021307375.1). Taxonomy (NCBI): domain Eukaryota; kingdom Metazoa; phylum Arthropoda; class Insecta; order Hemiptera; family Aphididae; genus Tetraneura; species Tetraneura akinire. The sequence continues at coordinate 3,989,669 of JAIUCT010000017.1, read as the reverse complement.
CGTGGTAGTGACATTTTGGGACATCCAATGAATTCTATTATCGATAACTTACCTTACTCGACAATCAGTTATGCTAATGGACCGTCTGCACCAACGATATCTACCCCATGTTCCGAAGGACGCTATAACTTAAGTAAAGACGATCCTGGTAAGTTTTTGAAAAAAGAACACATATTACACAATTTATTTTTTTACAAAAACTTTTTTATATACAAAATAAAATAAATCTTATAAAAAAAAATCTTATATGTATGATGATTTATAAAAACCAGAAATTATTCGCAAATTTTATCTGAATTATTTAATAGTTTGGGAACTCTTATTATTTTATCTACTCTTATACGCAGTTATTGCTAACTGTATTTTACGAGAGTTTTTTCAAACTTACCATTATAATAATAATAATAATAATAATAATAATAATAATAATAATAATATTTGTATTAATCTTTGCACTTTAGTGAATAATGCTTGTTATTTAAGTACGGTCTATGTTTTGTACGATATTATAAACGTATTATATTGAGTAAGTACCTACCTAAACTCAACTGTACATAATCAATATGTTCCTAGAAATTAGCATTTTATTCATTACGAATACGATAGTTTTAGACGAAACACCTTAGCGACGAGATCCCCTTAAAGCCTCGAAACTTCGTAATACGTTTTCGGTATATTCGAGAACACACAATTTACTTATAATAATTATTATTAATAATGTATTATTTTAGTTCATGATAAGATATGAAATCTATAACTAAAAAATTACACAGTAGATATTTTAGTAAAAAAAAAAAAAAATAGACTCATTAAAATCCAAATAATATTATATTTATTATTATAAATTAAATCTTAAATTTTTTAACGACTTTACAAAAAACTAAAATAGGATGTTAATTTTGAATCTGAGAGTGCCAATCATATAGACCTTATAAGGAATAAGGTCTATGGCTAATCATCCCTAAACTCCTTATAATAATATAAAATTAAGTAAATCATTCTTAAGAAAAATTAAAAAACTAGGATACATGTATTGTATAATATTATTTATAGTATTCTTGTTTTCCAGACGATCCGAAATACCAATTTCCTTCGATGGTAAATTTGGTTTGGGAAACACATGGCGGCGACGATGTGGCAGTTTTCGCTCTCGGACCGTGGAGTCACTTGTTTGTGGGTAATTACGAGCAGAACTATATACCTTTTGCCATAAGTTACGCGACCAACATGGGACCAGGAAAGATGATCGAACGAATACACGTCAACCAATCATCTGTTTATCAACACTCTTCAGCATCCGTCGTCACGTTCAACCTTCTGACATCGTTTATCTCCTTCATGCTCATTTTGTTTCTACACTGAACGATGAGTAGTGAGTACCATTAAGATCAAATATCTGATTATAATATTATCAATAATAATATACTCATGTGTAATACCTATTGGCTATTATAAAATTGTAATTGTACTGAACGACGAAACAAACAAGATGATATTAATAATAGTCAAGAGATTGTAAAATATAATATAATAAAACTATAAATAGACATATTTATAAATGGCTCATTCACATATTATTATTGTTGTCCTATTTAATTCATAAGTAAACGACAATTTGACAAATGTCTCACGCTATTTGTCCTTGTCAATGAATTATGATCAATTACATTTATTTAAAACCTATGTTTGTATAATCAAGACACATTTTTCATTTTTATAATTTATTTTTTAAGTTCTCAAAATAGAACTATAAAAAATATTATTTATGTTTTCATATATTAGTTAAATTATAAAATAATTTATATTTATTTTTTATTCTTTAGGATATTTTAATAGTTGTATTGTGAATTTCTTAATTTCTATAAATTATTTACATGGCTTTAAATTTTTGAAATTATAATATAAAATAAATGTTATAATTAATTAAAATCCCGTAATTTCTATAGTTAGCGTTTTACTTTTGTTTCAATAACAACTATAATAATATATTCAGATAAAAATATTAGGTTAATAATGATTAGTAAGTATCGATATTGATAAGGATAACACATATTGGCAATTTAGATGTGTTTAATATTATTTTTATGACAAAACTGATACCTATAAGTGGATAAGACGTAACAAAAGATAACATTGAATTATTATTTACTTACTATAAAGATACTATTTGTTCAATTGATATGAAATTTATGTATTTCAACATTTTATTATTTAATTGTGTCTCGACACGATTATTATGTATTAAATTTTATTTTAATATAAATATAAATATAAATTGGATATTTTAAAATTTTAATTAAAATAATATGAAGCAAAAATGTTTAGTTTTATTTAATGTACCTACCTACCTATTCTATAAAAAACTGGAATATGTGATTGGTATATTTTATTTATTCGTAAATTAGATTTAAAAAAATATGTAATAGATCAAAAGTTGTTGACATGAACAAACACAGTATGATATCCTAAAAGTGTACGTCAAAATCGTATTTTTTTTTTTTTTATTTTTTAAATAATGTTATATTATGAAAAATAAAATATTTCAAATTTTGTGTATAAAAATTTGATTTTGCATTGTTATGATAATAATATGGTATTCTCGTTATATAATTATATCAAAGTAACGTACAAAAAAACACAATACACGATGTTATTTTTTAATTTTTAAAGTACCATCTAAAAGAAAAATACGACTAATTATAGGAAATAAAATATAAAATAAGTACTGAAAATGTCATATTATAGTAAATTTCGTAGTTTCTTTATAACTTGTGTAGTGAAATAACGTTAAATGAATACCACGGAAACGTAAAAAAAAAGGCAATAATTGTTCGAGCCTATATTATTATATAGGTTTTAATCCGATACAATTACGCGATCACGAAAATAACTATAAGGTTACGTGAAGCAATAACAATAATTACAAATACGATTATTTCGTCGTCGCGTGCAAACGTCATTATTTTACGTGAACAGCGTTTGCGATATTTATGTTATAAATGTATTTAATTTTAATTAACAATTATAATAATAATATTATAGCGGTAGTATGAAATTGTTTTGACCGTGAATCCACGCGGGAAACACAACGACTGATTTTTTTTTTTTTTTTTTTGTTAGGGGAAAGACGGGAAAAAAGGAAATTTAGACGCGGAAACAAATCGAATTTATCGCAAAACGGATAGAAAAAAGATATACCGACCGCTATAATAATGCGACTGTTAAACAATTCGGTAGTAGTTTCACGTTTGTATAAGATAGAAAATAATAATATATAAAAAAAAAAAAAGAAAGAAAAATAATAAATAAATATATCCGCGACTGTCTAAAAACACGTATACGTATAAGAGGGAAAAAAACGTCCGCAAAAGAGGCGCAATGCCGCGATGGTATTTTCCACGAAAACAAATTGCGTAAGTATTAAACGCTCGCATAGACGGGGTGGAATAAAATAATAAAAAAAAAAAAAAACTCAAACTCAAAGGGTGGTATAATTGACGTTTTTCGTTTGGACCAACATTACAAAGTTCTATATATATTTATATATCTGTCTCTCTCTCTGTCCGTTTCGCCTCTCTTTCTCTCACCATATCTCTCGGATGCGGTTTAATTTGCGAACCTTTCGCCGCCTTTGTATCCGTCCCGGTATCCCGCGTGACCGTACCGGAACTTGACGCGACCATGCTCTCGCTTATTCCATCCGAATGGAATTTCTGCGATTTTACATTTCACGTGTATGTATGTATATATACGTGTCTATTTTGAACGCGAGGTTTCCGGTCTAAAGTCAAAAGGTATATAGTGATATGGTGTGGTTGAGAGCGAACACAAGAGGTCCGTGCAATGACACTCGGAGGAATAACGGAGGAGAACGTCTGTCCGTCTTCGTGAACGCCTCGCCTGTATAGAATGTATATTATTACGTAATATGTGTTACGAGTCTAATCCTAACACGCAAATTTAATATAACAATATAATATGTTATATATACGAACGAAAAACGCGTCACTGTGTTGAGGGATTGCGGCAGTGCTGGAAATTTGTAATTTTGGCTGGTCTAGCGTACCAAATAACAAAATGCTGTTTTCAGACACATATTGCACACGACACGACAGATAGGTTACATCCATATATCGTGGAAAATACAATATAATAATTAATATCATGAATTTTGCTCAGTAATTAGAATATTCCCTTTCTCTCTCATTCATTCGGAGAAATAATAATAATATGTGATGACAAGAGTTCCTCGAACCGCAAAAATCATACTGTTGTAACCGATAATGGACATTTCCGATAATGGACATTTCCGATAATGGACATATTATTATGATATTATCTCCATATTGTTTTGTGTTTTCAAAACGAGATTTTATTTAATTTATTTTTTATCAAATATCTACAGCGATTGATTTTATGTAATTATAGCCTGATAAATTTTAATTATTGATATAGCATATAGATATAGATTATAGATATCTTTATTAAATAAGAATTGAATCCTGTAAAAATGCTTAAATTGATGAAAAAAATGTTAAAAATGTTTAATTGCTCTATATATATATATATTAGGTCGAAGATAATCATTTTGACGATCTCACATTTTCGTTACATGGATCTTTCTAGCGTTTATTTATTTATTTATTTTTATTTTTTATCAATATAACCACTTTGTTCTTTTCTATCTTAAAACAACCCCGAACTGTATCAGTTAACATTCTTTAGAATTTTCGTTAGCCGATACCATTTATAACGTCTTTTATTTTTATTTTCGTATCTAAACAAAACATGTAAGACCCCGCAATATTACTACAACGAGTTACACAATTCAATGTGACGCAGTATTATAATTCGTTAATCTAACTTTGCCGGGAAAAATCTTAGCCGTGTGAATAATAACGTTATACGTGTACTCAGTTTACTTAATTATATTAATAATAATATATGTAAATAAAGTTACAAAGTGTCAATTATATTATTATTATTATTATTATTATGGCGTACAACCAAAGCAACGGTAATACACTCTGAAGAAGAAATATTGTTTTTAATCATATTACATACGTACACACGCGACCGTCTATATTATATTTTATACGAACGACGATTGTATTGTCAGCGTATTACAATATAACGTACCCCCATATTATTTTATAGTTGTGTGTGTGTGTGTTTGTCAGTATTAGAAAAAAATCCACTGTCTAAATAATATGCAAACACATCTTTTACACTCGTATGTCAATGTATAGTCTTCAAAGTTTTCATCTATATCTACACTTGAAAAGATAACAATATAATATTATAATTTCCAAAATAATAGGAAATATTAAAAAATTTAAAAGTAAAATTTAAACTAAAAGAATTCGATTTATTAGTATACGTCTATTTTGAAGGAAAACCAGACATAAAAATCGAATTCATACACTTGAACAAAAGAAAAAGCGGGATACAGCTAAAATATTTTTAAACCAAATCGCAAAAATGATACCTAATATTGGTATACGTGTTTCAACAAAAATGTTGTCATCTTTAGCGCGTATACTGAGCCGGTAAGCACTGACAGTCTTATGCTACTAACTAATCCATTTATAAGTAGTTTTTAGTGTTTTTACTCAATGATCTAAACATAACCGTTAAACAAAAACAATTCCAAAATCTACTAATCACGCGAAAATATTATTAATCCGTTTTGTTTGGCGTTCATTTATGTTTTTAATTAGATTAGGATAAAAAAAAAAAAATTATATAACATGTTAAAAAAAATATATGTAGGTATTATTAGAAAATTATCATTTCTTTCTATTTTTGAATTTTATATTTATTAAAATTTTAAAACCGCCGATTTAATAATTTACATTATAAAATATAAATTCATTATATTAATTAAAATTTTTGTACATTAATAATAAAAAAAAAAATCCTTAGTAGTAAATATTTATGTACAAAATAGAAATATTTAAAATGAAATGTGAAATTATCATTTTTTGTATTAAATTATAAATAAAAGCTTGAAAACATAATATTTTTTGAGTTATTTATATTAATTATGTAACTATTATCATTAATATAATAACAAGTTTTAATTACATTTTTTTTACGTTCTTACAATTTAATATATAATATTATTATAGTTATAATATTGTTCGACGTCGCAAATATACGAGTATTACAATTTTTTTTTATTTTATATATAATTTATATTGACAAGGAATGCTTAAAGTTTGCAATAAAAAACGATAGTAAAATTAAGTGAAATAAAAATTAAAAAATACTAAAATGTATATTTTTAGTAAATTAATAATTTTTATAAACGTTTTACTTTCAACCATTGAATATGTATTATATAAAATATATTATTATCATTTATACTATAAACAATTATCTGACCTTTACGTCAGTATTGCTATAAATTTTATAGCAATACAGACGTAAAGGTCAGATAATTTTTTGGTTAAAATATTATAAATCTTAATATAGATTACTAAATTAAAATGTGCAATTTATAAATTGAAAAACATAATATTTTCGTATTACATAACTGTAATAAATTATTTCAACGCGTTCATCGTAGTAATTTAACTAGTAAGTATTAAAATTAACATTTTCGAGATGAATTAAAGTATATTTTATTAGGAATATTTAAGGACGTTTCTGCTATAATAAAACTTTGTTGTTTAGTTTTTAATATAAGAAAACTTATATCACACGTTTCATATTACGTTATTTAAATCTTTTTCGCGAGTGATTACTTAAAGTCTGTTGGTCACTGTTGGTTTTAACGATCGAATGGTAATACTATAATAATTTAATAATTAATTATTGTGTTATTGCCAGAAGAATACAAATTGACCATTTCATTTCTAATTACAATTAACTTTCAAACTTATAAATAATTTAATGATATATTCTCCAATTATTATTGTCTAATATTCAAAATTTAAATTTTCCTCTGGTATTGCAAAAAGAATAGGAGTATTTTTTAATACGTTTGTGTTCACATTATAGTGGTTAGTGGTTACTCAATCTACGTTTTTTAAAAAAAAAATACTAATGATGAACCATAGATCAAACGTAGCTGCAGGCTGAGACGTTGATTGAAACATGTTCAAAATAATTATAATTTAATTAAATAACAATTACTCATGCTATAATGAACATGAATTATTGTTGTTATAAATAATTAATGTTTAGTTATTTATTGAAAAAACCATTAAAATACTCAATGGAATATTTTAATATTCACAAAAAAAAGAATTTAAATTTACAAATTCTAGAAAAAAAATGAATACATTTTTAACAAAACATGAATAAAACAAGTTTTACTTTATACGAAATCGATTTTCATAGTAGGCTTATTTTAGTATTGACCAAGTGATGATTTCTGCTCTATACGCCATATCGTCGATCATACCTCACTCAAATAACCATATTTTAATATATTTAATTGTAATTGTTACTTTTATTAACTCCTTGCTATTATATCATGGTACAATATACTTTTATTCCCCCCACGAAGTCGCCAGGTAATTACCAAATAACGTTAAACTGTTTAAACTGTATATATTATACACAGTTTATCGTAGGCTGGCCCCCCAACTGTGTGAGTGTCGTCTCAACCGACCCGCAGGTAAAATGTACAATACGCCGCTTTAAATTCGCGTTTATGACTCACCACGTACCTGGTTTTATATGCCGCAACGACGTGAAAAGGATTTTTTTTTACCGTCACCCTCCGAGTCTTTTGCCGTAAAAAGTTTAGTTGGCGGTGCTCGGAGATTACCAATTAGAAAATTTAAGCTTGTTTTTATAACTATTCATTGTGTGCAGTATAACGGCTAAAACCGTATACAAGATGAATTTTTTTGGTTATTGTTCTTTTTTATATTATTATTATTATTATTATTATTATTATTATTATATAATACGCGCGTTTATCAGAAGTCTGTTTAATACTGCGGTAACTGCGGTTACATGCGCAGCCCGCCGAGAATAAATAATATTATGAAATAATCGCAAATAACTACCCAAGTAAACAAAATAAAAACGTGGTTAAAAAATAATATGTCTAACACGTTTCGGATATGTTTTCTGAAAAATCTACCGTTAAATTCAATTCAATCAAATTGGTTTAAATATGTAGATTTATGTTTTCTAAACGTGTTCTTAAATATCAATTAAAATATCTCTACACTAATAATATCTGAAAATTCTTTAAAACCACAGAATAGTTTACTTAATAATATTACATTGTACGTACTAATCAACAAGCAACATTAATATAACGTACCTACTTAAATGGATATAGTACTTATAGTGTTCAATCGTTTAAATGTCACTTGATTTTTTTTACTATAAATAATTTGCACCACTGGTTTACGTGGTAATATTTAGAATATTTTATAAAATCAAATGATAAATTACTTGTTTTTGAATAATTTATTATGGTATAACACGTCACGCGTGTATAATACCTATATATTAATACGTATATTGTGATTTTGACGATGGTTAGGTTATATTGTATTGTATTATTCAAATAATCGTAAACGCTTGGTTTGAGTATGATCGCCGAAATGCACAGTTTTACCAGTACTCACAAGTTACAAAGTCAGCGTTTTTCTCGAGTCTAATAATATTAAATAGTTAATAGACGCATGAAAAAAATGTGTTTGTATAAACGTGTACAAGGATCATTATAATATCATATTACCTAAATGACGAAGATAAAATTTAAAAAGTAAGTAAATTTCATTATTTTTCTAACACTTAGCCGTATATACGAGTATATTATTGTACTTCACCCGACCATACCTTACCAAATATTTTCCTCCCTTAAACGAACCGAAATTCAGAATCGATCTGTATTCGCATTACTTCCTTTTGGCATCTAACTTAACCTCGTGAATATATAATTAACATAAATAAAAGTTAAACATATTATAATAATATTCTATCTAATGCGTCACTGGCTTAATATAGTTAGGCTAAGTATTAATAGTTATGGTGGAATTTGATTTCTAATTTATACGATAATGATTCATATACAAGTATATAATATAATATTATCAATTTTGTCACTAACCTTTGAAACGTTCGTAAAATGTAATAGAAACGACCATTACAACAATCCGTAGGATTACGTCTGTCCATGAGCACGTCTGACGATGATATCGATGCGAAGACTGCATGCCGACCCTATGAATCAGATGTAATCGTCTATTTATTGGGACACGATCGGTTGTCGTCCGCCCGAACAGGTGGCGATGATGGCTGCTAATAAGGTGCCGGTGCACATGGTTGGATACCACCTGTTGAATGATCTAAAAATACGGGTCACAATTATTATATAATATATGTATATACATATGTATATTGGGTCATAATAAATATTAAAATTAAAAAATGAAAAAATAAAAAAATGAAAAAATGAAAAAAATGAAAAAATGAAAAAATGAAAAAATGAAAAAATGAAAAAATAAAAAAATAAATTTAACTATTTTCATTTTGCATTATATTTTATATATTTAAATACGTAGTGTAAACAGTCGTATAAAAACTCATAGATTTATTTTATATTTTTAAATGGTTGTAAATATTATAACGTATACGCCCGTTTGGATACATTTTTTTTTATAGTTTTTCACATTTATCACGTTAAGAACAACGTTTCTTTTCTCCTCAATCGTCACGTTTCATCGTTTTTTCATAGAACATTACGTAATTTATTATTATTTTATATATTGTATGTTTATCATAAATATTTTTGATAATCATGAATTAAAGCCATGTTTGATTTTATATAATATTACGTTACGTGGAATGGAAAATCGATTTCCAATAAAAATAGTTTTATTTATGTGTTGCTTGAATGAAACATAATTTACATTTTACCCTTATTATCAATAAGTAAATATAATTATATATTTAACGAAGCGAAAAATATGTAGTTGTACAACATGACATGTTTGTTACTTATTGTGTACTATTTTTTCATTACTGTTACGATATTTATTTTTTTCACGAAGAAAAACAATTATTTTATTTAAGGTACATTTGGTTCGATGTATTTTTTTTTTTTAATATCTGTAAACACTTCATCGACCCCAAAAAATGCTCTGTTTTTCACGAATAACATATTATGTATCCAGTAGAAAAGTGGATGTAGTTGGTACTTTATAAATTAGATCATTTTTCTAATTTCTCAAAATTAAATATAATATATGACAAGAATAACTACTAGATGATAACAAAAATACGGCATTTTTCACGAAAATTGAAATTTTGACGAAATAGATTTTAATATTTCACGATAACTCAGGCAATATTGAACTTAGAAACTTGAAATGGTTGTTCATATAGGTACAATATAATATATATATATATATGATAAAATTTTGAAACTCTATTACGTTGACATGTAAATGTAAATGAATATTTATGCGTTTCAAATTATTAATTAATACCTATATTTGATTACCTTTGATCAAAATCGTTTTTCGAATCCAATGTTTTATCATTGCATTCAAATTTTAATCAAAATTCAACACCTCATAACACCTATCTCTTATACAGTAATATCTGTTCTTTTTTTATAATTATTTATTGACTATTGATATATATATTTTTAAAATTATTAAGATTATTTTTAATTTTGATATAGAATTTAAAATAAAAATGTATATTATAAATTTAAATTTGTTATTTTCTCTAAAATATGTAATTTTAATTTTTGATATTTTTATATAAAATATATATTATATATCACAATTAGTTTTATTAAGGTTAAAGTTAAAACTACATGTATCTTATTATATATAAAAATACATTACGTTTTATGCATTAATATTATTTTTATTTAAAGCTAGAACAATATTCTTGAATATAAATTTTAATAATAATACATTAATTTTTTCAACTCCATTATATGAATTCTTTTAGGATTAAAACGACGATAGATGATCATTCAACAGCATAAATAATATTTTTTATCCAATTTTGAAGCGATTAATTATTCAAATTGTGAATATTTTATTGATATAACGACAATTTATTTATTTAATTTATATTATTGACATTCGTTTTAAAAAATTTGATATAAAAAAAAAATTGTAAATATATTATTATAGTTTTAGAATTTAACAATTTTGTATAATTATTACTGTTTCTATATCTCATATTATCATTAATATCTCTTTAAATTAATATACGTTTGAGCACTATAAATAATATAGAATTTATTAGATTGAAAATAATTATTTAATATTATTCATAATATTATTATAAATTGAAATATATTATAATTTAGTTATACAAAGTAATGTTATTATGCAATATAAAATACTCAGTAAATTTGTTTGTTCAGTAAAATTAAATTTGTATACAGTAAAGTAGACATATTGCCTATACAATGCGCCGTCTATAACTATTATTTTGTTTGTATTACCTATTTAGTATACCTACGTAATAACTCATAATAATTCAAATGCCAGTTTATTTAGAACTGAAAATAAATAAATTTGTAAATATATGCTGAAAATTGTAAATTGATTTTCTCGAATAAATTTATAATACTTAATTAAAGTGATCAAGTCATGGACGCATTTTTTGAGTATTTGAATATTATAATCCTTCATTTAATAATTCTTAAATTTCCTACGTTACGTTTTAAATTTCATGTACATTTTAAATATATAAAATTCATAATTCTCCGAGAAATTAAGTTCAGTAATTCGTAACACAGACAAAATTATATTAGTTATTCATATAAATATAATTATTATTGTTTCTCCTCTGCAATGAAAATGATAATGCGTATTGTTAAAACACAGACCGCCCTTGTTTTTTGCGTATCCAATATAAAGTATTAAATGCAATGTATATGTACTGTAACTTTGCGTATATATATAGTCTTTGATTAATACAATTATTTTATGCTCTCTGAAAATGCCCCTTTTCATTATAATACATCAAATGGGAAAAAGTTTTTTTTTTATAATTTGTGCGTTGATCCAATTGTGTCTATTGACCAGACGCAATATTGTTTACAAAGTACCCTTTGCATGCGTTCTGTATTCAATTTAATTATTTAATGAAAAAAAAAAAAAAGCCCTCACCATGTTATTAAATTATTTATACACAAACGTGTACGTACCTATATAAGATGATAATATAATTTTTTGCGAAAAAATATTATTATAATTACGGTTATAATAATAATTATACGTCATAATATAAAACTTTGAAGTATGTGTATGTATATTTAATAATAACAACATCAATTTTACCGACGATAGAATATAATAATGGAGTGAAATTCAAGAACCACGTCAATATTATAATTACGTTACTTAATATAATATTGTAGCCAATAATATCATGAAAAACAACATCGAACAATTAGATTAAAAAGCCACCGAAGTGATTCTATTCTCGTTCGAATGTGAAATTTACCGATATGAAACGGTTAATATGATTTCTCGTGCGATTAAATTACACCAAAACGAATGCACTTTAGTCGAAATAATGCACTTTTATAATGTGTTACAATCAGAATAGCGTCCGCGCCAATCTGTTAAAATTATCATCATAAAAGTGGTCACCGGTCTCTTTTCGCACTCAAAACTTGGATATACACCACGTACGAACCCACGTACGTCGGCTACAGTCGGTCTTCCGAGCTGGCGATAGAATTTTAATTTATTTTCCCTTCGAATGATTAACGATCTCGTAAAATGAAATAGCCATATATGCACACTAGTAAGGTTTATGTCCGGGATGCCATTCATTATAATGTTTCGCAGAACGAAAGTAATTATGTATTATACCGACGTACATTGTCTTTTTTTGGAGGGGGAGGGGGATTAATATCCATTTCAATCCATTTCTGAAAGTTCGGCAACGTCTTAAAGATTTAAACCATGACCCAGGATTGTATTACTATATTGATTCTAACAATTCGTAAATAATTAATGCACAAGATTTAATAAAAATAAATAAATAAATAAAATATACGAAGTGTTAATAAAACTTTTATATTGGGCGTTTAAGAGTATAACTTAAAATGAAGCTATTTTAAAAGTATTGATTTGAAATATGATCAATAATTAATAATATTTTTTTTTTAGTGTTAGATAGTGGGATAAAATTTAGGCATCGATTTTTCTTTTAAAATTTTAAAATGACCAAAATGTATTTTTTTATGGAAATGGTAATTTTTTAAATTTGTTAAAAAATAATCAATTTATTAATGTCGTGAAAATTATTTAAAAATATATGGATAATAATATTATATTTACCAAATATAATAAAAATGTGAATGAACTTGTTGTGAGAAATTTTATATGAGATACAGATTTAAAATATAAAATCTATTGAAATCCGATATAAAGAAGGTTCATTCTTAGTTATATAATTATTATTTTCCAAAAGGTCTGTTCTACGAAAATTACGATTGGATATTTTTCATAAGAAATAATAACAGGAGTTCTTTGAAAATCGGAATTCCAAATAGTTTTCGTGTACATTAATTGATTTAATTATAATAAAAATAATAATAATAAAAATATCTTCAATTATGTAATAATAATAAATTATATAAAAACGTATTGTGATGCTTGCACGCATGAATTAATACATTGCAAATTATATAATGATAAAAATATATATATTTTTTTTTATTATAAAACCATGTTTTTTTTTATGAAGATGTTTAAAATTAAATTCTAATTAACTCATTTTTTATAAATCGATATTTTATTTTCAAATTATTAATATTTTTATATTAACAATTGAAAATATATTTTTGTTTATATTTGTTAACGATTTTGTGTAGTACAATCCATTGCGGTTTTATTCAATACAATATCAATCATCTGTATATTTCATTATTTATTTCGTCTAAAATTTTTAACTTCTTAATTTGAACGCTTCCTTTAATGAAATTCTTATATTCCATTAAACGGTATCGATTTCGTTCATAGTTGTAATATATTATTATTTTTTATTATTATTATTATTATTATTATTATTATTATTATTATTATTATT
>JAIUCT010000017.1:3900051-3975613 GCA_021307375.1 Tetraneura akinire | reverse complement strand
TTATTATTATTATTATTATTATTATTATTATTATTATTATTATTATTGTCGTTCTTACTTTTTCACTTGTATTATATATCATACTACACGACGGCGATAAAGTGTGAAAAGACCGGGAAGGTATAATAACAATAATTTTTGTGGAAATTTCGAAATTACGTTTTATTTTTGTTTTTATTTTGGCTCAAGTTTGAAAGTGAAAATGGTTCGGTGAAAAAAACGGTGGTGATAGTACGATAATGTTGAACTATATTTTGGTGTCGATTCATTTTGATAACACAAGTTTGCGTGTTCCGGAAATGGCCACTTTGTCGGCGTTTTGTTCGTTTTTATACTTTCCATACCACCCTCGTGCTGCATATTCGGTCATTAAAATAATATTGATAATGTCCGTCCAATCGACTGTATAAATGCGTTTCCGCCCAGGTAAAAATTTATAAGTGGATTTCGTAAAAGTTTATAGGACGAAGAAAAATTGTTTATTATTACAATATGATTTTAAGGCAGTCAATACGCGATTTTTCGTTATGAAATTATAAAAAATCGCAATAACATTTTATTAATTATAATATAATTAATTTTTTGTACGTAAAAAAACATATTAAAGTGTATTTCTACATAAAAATATTAAATATTTCATCCGTAAGCGAATAACGTCAATTATTATAAAATTATATAAAAATGTGATTGGATTACATGTTAGGTTATATAGGTTACAATAGGTATATGAAATCTGGAAAACGTCCTAGAAATCACAATCTTGATGACTTTAGGAAATCAAATCATAAAAATATATTATTTAAATTGGATATTTTCAAATTTCACACAATTAAAATATTAAGAAGTTACTTTTTAAATAATTCTATTATGTGACATCGTTATTTGAAAAAGTAATATCAAAATCTATTGCTTAACTAGTAATTTTTGGAAAAAGTAACTCGAATTTCTTAATTTTTCGCCGAGACTTTACGCAATTAATAGTAAATATAATTAATATGTTGAATACCATGAATAATATACGTATATAATAATATTATAACGTGATAGACGTAAAAAATAATAATATGATATTTAATGGTAAGTTTGGCACCCCTTGTATATGATAATAATAATAATAATAATAATAACATATTGTATACGTAGACAAGTGTTTACTGAGCACAAGTTTACGGGAATATTTACACGGTTGTTCGGAACGAAACGAACGAAGTATTAATATTGCGTCGAGCTTAATATTTATACAAGACGTAAATTATTATACCGTGTTTTCTACGTCGTTTTATGATAACGGGCGTAAAAATATACGACACAAAATGCATCGCTGCTAACCGCGACGAGGATAATATAAGGAATATTATTTTTAATATTATTATACACGTATGACTTTGTTTCGGTTTTTTTTTTTTATTTATTTTGTTTTTTTTTTTGTTTTTTGAAAATCCATTTTTCGCAGAGTATTATCTCTTCGCCTATGCAATATTATTATTATCGTGCTTATCATACGATTCAAAGTGAATTTAAATTAAAAATTAAAAAGTAACTCCCCAGCGAGAACACATTGTTTTTGTATACGATTTGCACGTCGTATATGCAATTTATTATGATATAATATTATAATGTATGCTATATTCTTTTTTTACTCAGAAATCGAAATAAGTACGCGATATTTTAAATTAATATAAATTAACGTGCGAAATTTCATACACACAACACGTATAAATACGTAGGTGTATATATATAATGCATACCCGTGAAATTAAAACAACATCGTAAAGTTTTATAATAACACAACAAAACAAATATTTTATAATATAATAAAATAGGTGAAATTTTTTAATTTAAAAATCTGTAACGAGTTTCCATTCGTTTTTATGAGAGAAACATAAACAATTATTTAACCATCATATTTTATATTAAACCTTTAACTGGACGTATAAATGCATTTCTCAAATTGTGTATGTATTTTAAGGAAGGAACCGAATTCCGATAAGTTTTCATAATAAAAACTATAAGTATTATACTCGTATTGAGTGTTGAGTGGTTTCATTTTATTTTTACATCAAGTCAATTTCTTATAGTGATCTTCGGGTACCACCTATTTAACTTATATTTTGAATAGATCGTAAAATATCAATAATATTCGTGTACATAAAATTAACGTTAAAAGTCAAAATTCTTATCATGAAATTTTATTAACATGTCCTAATTTACTACATGCACTACGTTTACTCGATTGGTCAATTAGGCCGATGTGATTGTTATCTGTAAACATGTTCTCATATCGTAATTTATCTATTTATTACTATTCATTCATTGGTTTATGGCACTATAATATATTATTATTTGATAAATACATTTTTAAATAAGATTTGATCAGATACATTAATAATTTTGCTATTATTATTATTTTGTACCATTTCGTTCAGCGATTCGGAAATAATATTAAAATTATTATTTTAGATACCTGTTATAATCTGAGGTATTATGTATATTATATTTTTCGATTTAAAATGACTTATATTTTTCAAATGTCTTTTTCAGTCACCTTATTCGATTTTATTCAACTTATCCTCAATTTACCATTCATATCACGTACAGACAGATATCGAAAATACACAATTGTAACTGAATAAATAGGACTTCTCAGACGAACGCTACATTTCCTATTTTTTTTTTTTTTTTTTTTTTTTTATCAGTATTTGTGTTTTGAGAACGATTTTTCTGGAATACATTTATTGATACTTCGTTTAAAATTAGAATCTTAAATAAATTGTATTTTTACCGGGATCTTAATTTTTATTTTATCCTTTGTTATTTGAATTCATAAATTATTTTAAAAACAATACAAACCGTTAGTAAATTTATATCTATAGTAAATATTAACTATTATTATAGTCATATAAAATTTCATATAATTAATCGTATATAATTTTTATCAATACATTATATTATTTATCTTATTGTCTCATAAATATTTTTTACCCATAAATGATACACACGAGTTTTAATTTATAGTATTTTGGTTAATCTATAATATCCAATACAATAATATATTATAAACTCCATAGTATTTTTTTTTTGAGTTTCTTTACCCACGTATATTAGGTATTTATTATAACGTACCGAATCTGTCTTAATATATTAATCTAAGTAAATTTATCAACCACCAACGAATATTTCATTAGTTTTAAAAACAATAATAAATCAGAGTTAAAAGTAAGTAAATGCATATTTTATATAGGTGGGCACTATATTTACACAAGAATAAAAAAACATTTTTTTTTTTTTATAATGTGAAATCGATAAATTCGCTAGATGGTTGTAAGGAGAAAATGGATTTTCGCGAAATTAGGAAACACACGAGGAAATGTGTCCTTAAAGAAAATCGGGGAGAAGGTTAGAATATATTAATATATAGATATAGGTGTTGCATCGAGGGTTGTTTACTGGGCGCGCGTACAAGTTCTAAAAGTTACGAGCCTCAGGGGACTCGTAAGTCAAATCGAACAAAATATGAAAAATTAAAATATTTTTTCTACAAACCAATGAGTCACCAATCATGAGAAGATAGAAGTAATATGGTAGTCTAGACCACACTTTCGGTAACATAAAATAATAAAAATAATAATAATCATAATAATAATAATAATAATCATAATAATCATAATAATCATAATAATAATAATCATAATTTTAATATTAATAAATATAATATTATTACTATATCATCTGCCATAATTCACGTGCAAAAAATCGATCGTCTAGTTGTGACAATATATTTATGAGTCTCATATTTTATTTCGTTATAACATATTTAGGTACATTAAATATAATATTGTGTCATAATATATAGTAATTTGCGAACAAAATAATATACTCTGCTCTTTATTTCTTCACGGTGTAGGTAGACTGCGTGTCATATAATCTATGACGTGTTATGATATACACCTACAAATTTTTTTTTTTCCAATCTTCCGTCCGTGCCCCAAATACGAAATATTTCGTCCGAATTTTCTCCGCGAGAAACGTGCAGGGCAAATTAAACGACGGCCGCGGTGGTGGCAATGTGACAGACGACAGTAGGTACATACTACATACACATTGGCTTGTTGTGGATGTTAATCGAATTGAAATTTGACTAATTTATCGGTTAATTTCCGAGCACGTGGCATATGCGATAATGAACTAAAATAGGGCCAACACAATACGCATTGTTCTATCGAGGCATTGATTTTGGCACAAATGACTAGTAAACGTTTAATAATCTAATAATATAATAATTGCCAGTACTATAGTAGTTAAAGCAATAATATAATATTATAATATATCATATGTATAACTATGTTAAAATAGAACATTTCTTATGATTTAAATATAAAATAATAAAAATGACCAATTTAAAAAAAATAAATATTTGTTCATAATAAGTGAATCACATTCATTAAGTTTTTTTTACCCAAAACATATTTATAATTTCTCAATGTCAACAAAATTCTACATTGGCCTTCTTTAAACCGAGCCACAAAAATATAAATTTCAATTTAAAAAATAAAAATAAAACATTTACAAATTTTAATAAAACATAATTTTTTTTTATAAAAATAAATTATAATGAGACGGACAAATAAAAATTATTAACTATAGATAAACCGTTTATACAAAAATCCATTTATTATTACACTATACAGCAATATAACTAGTATCAATTTTGTAAAATTACATAAAATAATATTTCTAGTTTTTTTATAAGACGATATATTGAAAAAAAAGCTATAGTATTACAGTTACAATGATTACCATATGTATAATACTTTTATCTTGACCTCGGCGGCGTCAATTATTATAATAGTCGCAGAGCGTGTTTTATACGAAGAAAATTACACCCGTGAAAAAAATATAACATATACTGTTTGTATAGAACATTTTAACTACATTTTTAATGAAGAAATAAAAGTATAGTTTTTTTTTTTTTAGTTTCCATTTCATTTCATTTTATCTAATAGTTGATATTATATTTAATATTCACGTACGCATTTTTTACGAATTTTTACGTTTTAATTATTTAAAGGTTTTTATATTGTAAGAGAATAATTATTTCTGTACAAGAAAAACAAATATATCGTTACCTAAAAAAAAAAAAAAAAAAAATAATAATAATAATAATAATAATAATTTAACGGAAACTATACTACATGTCAAAGTTTTCTTTTAATCAAATAAATAATATTTAATCCTAAATGAATATTGTAAATACAAAAAATCCAATTTCATAATGATAACTACTATCCGTCAGTAAATATTAAATTATATTGATAAAATAAAACAAATAAAAATATTTTGATCAACGGATAATAATTATTTATAGGTACGTGAAAATTTAAAAGAAAGTGCGTAATGCGTACTTTTAAAAAATCTTCATTGATTCGGAGGTTATTCGTATATTGTGAAGTCGCTTTAAGATGATACCAGTGCTTGATTTCATTTTCGCATTTGTCTAACAGATAATACAAGAAAATCATTTTAAGGAATAATCATATCGTAATTTGTGGCTTTTATATTATCTTTAATGAACATGCCGCATATAATTATATTTTAAAGTGGTAATAGTTTTGAAGAACTAATAAGGAAGTATTTTTGAGATGTTTCTATTTCAATAAATACCTGGAGAAATCACATGTAGATATGTAAAAAGTTTTTTTTACAAAGGTAGCTATTTATTTATGTACCTATATTAGTTAGGTAATGGACAATATTATTATCCATATTACTTTTTAAAATATAATCATTTCATAAAAAAACAAAAATATTAACTTCTTATTTTTAAATTAAATGAATATATCAAAATATTTTATTATATTTGTTTATATAGTAAAATTGTATAATAATTTTTATGGATCTTAATTTAATAAAGATGTCGAATTTGAAAAAAAAATTTAATTTCAATTTAATTTAATAATTTAATTGATATTACAATGAGTAAATAAACCTGGGACTCCTTGTATATTTACGTGGTCAATGACTTTATTGTCAGCCTGTATACCTATACCGTGGTAAAATATTCATGAATTCGAATTTCGTGCATTTATATTTGAAATACTGTCCACCGCACCACCACTACGTATTGGTTTTCCACTCATTCATCCTCGCGATAATCGCAGCATCCAACCAACAACCAACACATTCTCCGTGATATAACTCTTCGGGGACGCAACCGCTCGTCCAAAAGTCTCGATGCGCGACCGATGTGCATAACAATACTTAGATTAAACGAACCAATAATTTCCATAATATTCCAGCTCGTCCCACGTTTTATGTCGTTCTATTTCAGTTTTATATAATATATTTATTTATAGATTTATTGATAATGTATATTATTAATTATTTTTTACGTTATAAATATATATTTTATCATTAGACACATCCTAGCATTATAAAATTAATACCTACTTATATTAACTAGCATACCTCACCCCGTATACATTCGAGATCGTTATGTCATGTACTCGGTTGATTGACACGATTCCCAAAATATGACGGGGGTGGAGAATCATATATTTTCGCCCAACGAGATAACAATATAATATTATTTTATATGTTATGTGAAGATATTTTCGTTTGCTTGTCAGATAATCCTTGGATTAGCTTGTTCCGGAACCAAAACGAAAAAATAACAAAGATATAATAAACAATAAAACTACTTCCGGTAGAGGTTATTGTTATTTGTCACCTACACAGTCCACGTAACCGATGTGTTACCTACTGTTATAAACTTGTAACTGAATTTAAAAATACCCCGGAAATAAAATTTGAATTATACGAAATAAAAACACGTATAATCATTATGATGAATGTATTCGTATATTTTCGATAATATATTGTAATCAATAAAAAAAAAATTAAAAAAATAAAAAATTTAAAGATTTAAAAAAATATATGTTGAAACCGAAAGTATAATTTTAACGTGAGTAATATTTGTTTAAATTTTTAAACCAAAAAGGCAAAATTTTTAAACACAATTTAGTATTGCTGATAATTATTTGATATTATTTCCTGTCGTTACTATTGAGTGAGTAAATTCGAAACGTCCAGTATACATTTTAAATTTATTACAATAATAATATATTGTATTATTTATCTATTTATTCGTAATATTAATATTAATTATAATATATTGATTTTGTCGTGACTAATTATATTACCAACGGGGTACTCGTTGAGTTTTTCTTTGCTGGGGAAAAACACTCATCGTTTATAAAACGATCGTTTTTTTTTTCAACGGGTTTTCGATCGTCGAAAAATAAATATTAATTTATAGCTTGTTTTATATCCCAGCAGCCGCCGTTCTTCAAAGAGGGAGAACCAAAAGCGACCGAGCCATTGAAGTTTCTCGATTATTAATTTCACCGTGAAAATAATATATAAATGTTTATTTATGTTTTAATGGCGGCGAAATTAACGTATTTGATTATATAATATTGAATTTCGGACCAATGCGTTTATATCGATATCGTTATGACATTATGGTCGTAGGTACAGAGAAATTTACGTTTTCACGAAGGCGCATATATTATACCAAAGGCATACCTACGTATATATAATATATTATTATGGATGATTGCATTTGGCAAAACTAAGACACGATTTCGGATAAAGGGCGGAATTGAATACTCGAATATAGATCATTATTATTATTATTATATTATTATTATTATCCTGAAACTATTTGTCGATTCAATGAATATTATTATAGAGGGAAAACGGTAACATAACGTACCTACCAATACATTTATGTCACAAATTAGTATTATAATATATTTAAATTAAATAAATTTCCTTTCGGCACTATACCTATATTATAAATTTGGCGTAGACGCATACAGGCAATTTTCACAAGTTTAACGCGTCTCAATTTATCGTCGTCCATAAAATTATTTCAAAATTGAGTTTACAAATAAGTTATTGTGTGTATCGTTGACAGAATATACTGCAGCATTCTAAAGAAACACGAACACGAGCTTGTATATTATAATATATTATTCATCTACAAATATTATAGTTTGTGTTTCACTTATAAGGTCATTAAATATTTCATTCGGGCCGTTGGAACAACGCAGGTAGAAAACTTAAAAATTCGTCTCTACTCTCCACTTACGTCTCGTAAAAATGTTTAAGTATACATTTAAGTACGGTTAAAAGGCTCCACATACAAATTCATGCCATTAGAATTATAAATATAGTCGTATTATATTTTATATATATAAATATATATATATTTTTTTTTTGTTATACACGAAAGTTTTGTATTATTCTTCGACGATATATTATTTTCATATTTCTATTGTCTCGTTTTAAAAATTTTTCTCTCGTTGTTATTAATTTAAATGCATGATCCACCGAGGTCACATTTAGTTTTTTTCCAATAATAACTGTCAACTATATATAACAATCTTAGCTAGAGCTTTGATTGTTCAGTTAAAAAAAAAAAAAAAAAAAAAAAAAAAAGACGAAGATGTAAAAGTAAAAAACTTGACATCGTTATTGTGGTCCACAATGCTGTAGACTACATGAAAAAAAATATCCAGTGCCAAGACAAAAGATTGGAAGCTGAAAAGTATATTTGAGTTCTTGAAAATCGCAAGATAGTAATAAAATAATGCCATTTCAGGTAAATCCTTCTCGATAATTATATATTTAAGTCTTGTAATATTATTATTATAGCTATTCTTTTGGAGAAAATATAAAAGTTCATAATATTATTTTACATTTTAATATTATCAATTTATTGAAACATAAATATGATACTGTCCTAATTGTTTGGTCGATATACGTATGGAAGTATGATATATATACATATACAACAATTTAAAATTAAAAAATATCCCAAATTGTTTTAAAGTTTTTATAGCACACAATATAATGTAATTTGTTAACATGTTATGAATGACTATTATGTAAATGTATATATGTTTTTTTGATTTTACGCCATGTATAATTATATTTGATAGTGTGCGTAAAAGTTTTTATTGTTATTTCGCTAAAACAAACATGTCAGATGAGAAAGTAATTTAAAATTAATTTAACACCACTATATAATATAAAATATATAATATATGATCTTGATAGGTCATTAAATCGGTATATTTTCGAAAGTTTGCTTTTCGATTTTATCAAACTATTGTTAGTAATTTTAAATTATTTGCATAAACGAATACTGTAATCATTAAAATTTAATCAAAATGTAGATATATATATATTAATGATATTTCTAAATTTAAGAAAAAAATATCAATTGATTTTACACTCGAATAGGTAATATTATTCCATATTTATAATTTATACCTTATAATAATTCTTGAGATTTATGAGATTCATTTTTTTTTTTTTAATATTTAATATTTGTATTTTTAAATAACTCAAATTGAATATCATTTATTAATGTTATCATGATGATATACTAATATGTGTGACATATTAAGCTAAATAATCATATAAAACATCATAAACGCGAATATATCCATAAAACAAAGTACATGCAATGATAATATTCAGGGCACTTTGACATTAAAAAATATATATATTTCGAAATTAATAAATACTTTGTGATATTATTTGAAATAATATTTTACAATGAATTATATAAGTAGGTATGTATATTTACTTAAATTATGAATTCTTAAAATTTATATTAATAATAAAAGTTATATTTTTCTGACTGAAGTCTAATGATAACGATAAGAATATATTATTATAGTTACTTACTAATACTCATATCTTATAAATTATGTAATATTAACTATCACTAAGATATACAAATTATAATATGTAGTACGACATTAACTAAATTATTCAATTAACTATTTATTATTTCATATTATGCAAAAACTTCACATGTCCTACATATATTATTAATTTTTTTATTGAAAAATATAATATAATATTCATTAAAATTAAAATTTAAATTTAAATTCACATACTTAATACATTTTTAGTAGACCAATTTTAAAATTAATATTAAAACTTTGGACCAACAAGAACTATTATTGTAATATAATGATGTCATATTATGTGTGTTAATATGTTTACATTTTTTTTATTACTTGTACCAAGTGAAATTCTTGATTTGGTGACACGATGATTTTTCAATGAAAAGTCTTGTCATCCACACACTAGTCAAACTTGTCAGTAAATCTCACCGAATTTTTAAAAATATATATATAATAATAATAAATAAATAAAAATAAGCATTCTACTATACAAACGTAATACTCGTTTAAATCGAATTTTTATATTAAATAATATTTTTTGAAAACTTGAGCTTATCCAATAACGATGTCAATTAAAGGTGAAGCCGTATTAATTATTTTAAATACGATTATATATAAAGTTATTTTTGAAAAATTTCACCTTAAAAAATCATTTTACATTTTATACAAATATTAATTGATTAGGGCATAAGTTAATTTGAAAAAGTATGTAAGTATATTAATTCAAGTAATTATTCTTATTAAAAATATTAATTAATACGATATATTGAATACCTACAAGAATTATTATTTTATAACTAGGTATAACTATATTGGTCATATGTATTATATCATTATAATAAATAGGGAAAAATAAAATGATACAATTAATACATTTTATACTGGTATTTATTTTTTATTTATTTATTTTTATTAATTTAGAATAAAAACAATTTATTTATCTGTAATATTATAAATCAATATAATATAAATTAATTATATATTATTTATTAATTATAAGTTGTGTTGTATTATGAATTATAAATTATAATTTATGATAATTAATAACATTTATGATTTAAAAGCAATGATAAATCATTGAATTGCAAAAAAATAAATGTTGAATAAAACGATTTTTAAAATATTATATATTATTTATCTTAAATAGTTAAATATTTTATTCATTTATAATTGCGTTTACAGAACTTTAAACTCAAAGTTACGAGCATATATTATTGTATATGTAAAAACATTTTTGTACGTGTTTACTGTTTATATTTAAACTATAATTATTATACGCGTTATCGTTCAAAATTAAATCAGGTAGGTATTTAAAACATAGTCATAATAATATGAACACTCAACATAAAATTCATACATCTGCGTCTTCTTATTTATTTCATTATTACAATATATAATAATCAAAATAATATTCTTTTCAAAAGTTAGGGTTTCAAAAACTTTGACGTTTTTATGTCATATTGAAAAAATTCTGTATCCCAACCCATATGCTAAACTTGTTATAATCAGACAACTTTTACTGCCCAAAAATATATCTTCGTTGAAACTAAAAACACAACGTTTTTTTTTAAAAAAAATCTTTACGATAGCATAGCATTATAACATCATGTCTTTTATTATATGACTAATAAAACTATTTAATATAATATTTATTATAATTAAATTTACGAAAAATTGTATAAAATTTTCCTTCGGTATGTTATCATTAGTTTGTGTAATCAAGCTGGAAATAAGTCAGAACTTCCCGGGAACAATATTTGACTTACGACGCACGTTGTCCAACAGAGAAAAACAGCGACGAGCGAATAATTTGAAATTCGAAATATTTTCGGGTGCGGGTTTAAATAAGATAAAGACCAACGAAGAAGTTTTTCCATTGTGAAATCAAATATTTCTCAGTAATAATTTATTCTCGATGGCGCATCGAATATTTTCTAGTGCAACGCGAAATTATCTAATATAACGAACGGGAAAGAGAGAAAAAAACATGACGAGAAAGAATACGGGATAAAAATATTCGTTAAATAACTACGCACGGTCAGTCCATGAATCAGAACAAATATGTGTCCGAAAGTTTAACTATTTAGAAAAGAGCCGTCGGAAGTGTAAAGTTACTCTTTGCGCCGTGTTCGGTGTAAAATAAGAATCCGAACGACTCGCCGGTTTCGGCCGATAATTTATGGTAAAAGTTCTCGGGCGCAACAAGAACGCGCGCGATACTATAATCGTGATAACGAAATCTCTCCGAGACGAAACTCGGCGTCGTAAAACAACAATAATAATAATAATAATAATAATATAATCTTTTTAATTAAAAGTAAATTATATATAAAAATATAACCGGAATAAACTTATTGGTACATATTTTTTTTTTTTTTTATATCAAATCAAATATTATTTAAATATTTATATACGAAAAAGAAATTTTTTTAAATTATTATTATTATTCTTTTTATTGTCCTGATTATTGCAATAATATTACGCGTAAGACTAGCTCGGCGCCCGAATGAAAATTATATACGAGTATAATATTAAAAATAGTAACCGTTTTCTTCGCGGGCCAATCGCAGCAACGGCGCTCGCGTCCGACGAAACGCGAGAAGAATATTATAAATAATACGTAAGCGACAAGCGTGTATTAATAATAATATTATCTCTTCGGGTTCATCTGATTATTATTTTTATAATGAGCGCTAGTGTCATTTTATATACACTATATTATAATATTATATTATTATTATCGCGTGAAAACAAAAAGATCGTTTTTTTTTTTTTTTTTTTTTTTAGTCTCGTTCTTTCCGTCGTTTCCACTCGTTGTTCTCATCGTTATCGTAATAATAACTACTATAATAATGATAACACCGGGCGAGGAGACAACGCGAGATTGAATGACTGCCGACGATTAAAAACACTCCGCGTCGCTCGTCGTCGTTGTTATCTATCGTGCTTTTAGCGTCAAAATAACAATATAGAATCGCGAATAATATAATATTATTAAAATAATCGTATACGGAATAAGACGACTATTGTGTGCAGGGGAGGTCGAGGGAAAAGAATACGATCGCCTATTATATACGAGATCGGAATAAAAAATTAACTCAGAAAACGTGTCCGCCGAGCGACCTCTCGCCAGTGAAATATTCGCAGACATTAGCGCCCAAATAACGTATCGTCATCTCGTCCCGCCAACAATTCCACCTCGTCGACGTACCCTGCAGATCTTCTGTAGCGAGGTTTGAAAAATATTATAATCTAATTACGCATCGTTCGTTTTGTCTCCCGATTGTCGTTAGATAATATTCCGATTATTTAATAATCTCTCAACAATAGTGTATATTTTTTTTTATAGTTAACGTTAAATTATAAAAAATTGCTGAAGAATTATACGAATTTACGAATAAAACCGCGACTATTATTGTCTCTCGTATGTGTATACGCCCAATAACTAAACAATTTTTCAACAAATTTGTAAGTCGTACTTCGAATATTCTATTTTACGATAATATTGATAACATACTAAAACGGAATGTGTGTTTTTATCGTTTACTCCACTGAAACGTAAAGCGATATATTATCAGTTTCACATGTGTGCAGACGACTGTAATATACGAAGTTTTTATTGTTTATGCTATTACTACTTACTATAGTCTAGATAAATATTTTATTTCGTATTAAATTTATAATTATTTTATGTTTAATTCAGTTTTTTTTTTTTTTAAATACGAGTGATGATTTTAATAAATCTGGTCCAAAGGTCCATCAATAGACCAAAACGTATTTTTACGAGAGCATATCGTATACTATCCATATACTTAATGTATTTTAATGGTTATTGGTTTTAT
The DNA here is from genome assembly GCA_021307375.1 of Tetraneura akinire. Lineage (NCBI taxonomy): Eukaryota > Metazoa > Arthropoda > Insecta > Hemiptera > Aphididae > Tetraneura > Tetraneura akinire. Next base: position 3,962,007 of record JAIUCT010000017.1, on the reverse strand, counting down.
TTACATATTTTTATCATGACGCCAAGTGGCTTCAAACAGCGAGTGACCATAAAAAATCATTCGACGATTCCAATAATTGGATTCGTGAAAAAAAAATTACGAAATTTAGCACCCGCGACGTATAACTATAACGCGTAGGTATACAAAACAAATACGCCTCGAACGGATTAATTATTTATTCGTCCCTTTTCGTTAATTTTTTTTTAATAGTCCTACCGTCTTCGTGGTTTTTCTTTGAAACACGCGTTTATTAACAAACGCGATACACAATAATATAATTATTATACGTAATATTATGCGAATACGATATTTGTATCTCTGTGTGTGTGTGTTATTATCGTACAATAACATTTAAATATATTTCTGTTATTTCGTGACATTTCATTATACGCGCATAAAAAAGTCAGGAAATATATTCCGCACTATACGGCTTGTATATTATAATGATGATGACGATAATGATAATGATGATAATATATTCGCGGTGTATACTCGTACGAGTGCGCTTGTGTATATGTTTACGTACATAACGCATATACATTATACTAACGAATTTTAACGGACGTGACCGTTGTCATAATCATCGTTTCGCGGTGTTCCTGCGAATATTATTTTATATTATTAGGTATACGTTTTTATTTTTTCCCGATAGAGAATTATTTCACAAATCGAAAATTAAATTACTAAAAACCGTAGAAAGACAAAAAAACGAAAACGAAAAAACCGAGTGTACCATAATTGGAGAATAAACACTTTTGTAACCGAAAAAATAATCAGAAAGAAAAATATATACCTAATAATAATACAAGATGAAAACAAATAATGATATGTCAAAGTTAACAAAACCAACAGAAATATGTTCTTGTTTTACCATTTGCATTAATAATATTATAATATTGATGGGTTAAAATTTAAAAGAGTAAAAGGGCACGCAAACTCTATTATATTAAATAGTAATATTTTATTTACCCGATATAATGTAATACATTTATAAAAATAAAATATATGAAATGACTACAAAAGAAAATTTTTCAAAGAGAATTTAAATTTATAACCTATGTACGAGTAATTTTATCTTAAAATAACTTTTCAGTTACTTCTGATGTAAAGAAAAAAACCTGCATACAAAAATAATAATGCTATACCTATACATTTATACGTTTTATAAAGTATATTATTTAAAACTTACAATACAATAATTCTTATGCAAAAACTGCAATACAGACATTTTTTTCTTTTTTAATACTTATAAATAATTTTCGAACAACTACCTACATAATGGAATAGAATTAGGTAGAGGAAATTTGATTTAATATTGGTTTCGTTAAGAATATTTTTTTTTTTTTATGAAATGTTTCATCCAATATATATGTTTTAAAATACCATATGATACGAAAAAACTACATCTGCAAGTGTGTTTTGATGCTTATTTCACGCTTAAATTTGCTTGAAATGTGCATTTTTTTTTAAAAGAAAACCATTAATTAAATTTTATTAATACCTATTTGTATTGTAATAATATCACTACAGATAATATGAAAGAAAATTGATATTATAACTTATCAGGTATGATTTGTAAATGTTTCATTGAAATTAACAATTTTGAGATGAATATTCAATTTACATTGCAAAACAATTTTTAATATACCAATGCATTCCCCTTTAAATGTCGTAGATACCTACATCAAAGTCAAAATGTTATGTTTGAATGTTTAATTAGATTATATTTTAGATAATCACGCGATGATTTCGTTGTAAAATTTAACAATATATTTTTCAATATTATCTGATAATATATTATATATCTGTTGTATTTACCTATTAAATATATATAATTCATTCGTATATTATTAGTACGTAATTTTTTACGTTTATTATAATAACAACCATTCGACGTAAATTATTAATTAGGAAATAATTAATATTTAAATAATTTAATTACATCGTAAATGGCAATAAATTTAACGGAAAATAATAATTCGAAATGATATTATGATGTATTTAATTTTCTAACAAAATCTGGTTTTAATATTTTATTACGGTTATTAATACAAGTTTTAATAAGTACATTTATTATAATTTAAGTTGTATATAGTTCAACAATAGGATTTATAATCACATAAGTAATTCTTTACATTAGAAAACATTTTTTGTTGATATCTTTTTTGCGATCACAAAAAATATAATTTACAATTTTAGTCATATTAGTCGATACAAGTCAAAATTACATTTGCTAATTGTTATAGGTAAAATTTTAGTATATTTTATATATTCTTCTTAAATCTAATTAATTAACTAATTAATATTCAATAAAATAACAAGTACAGTTTCAATTTTAATTCAGACAGAAAAATCGATCTATATATTTACTATTAAAGAAATCTTAAAGGAAAATAAAAAATGATTACTTGATGATATTATATTATGAAAATTTAGGATTAATATAATATCTATGTCAAATGAAATTACATAGTTGTTTACTAAAATAAAATATAAATATGTTATTGCGTTATAGAATATAAATATTGTGTATAAATTACAAATATCCATTTAAATATAAATTCATAGATGAGCAATGGAAACAAAACTTCCATACTTTTTAACGTTTTACACGGTACTTGAACAAATTAGTTTGTCTTAAACCTCGTGAAAAAAGTTTGTGTTAATATAATATATATTAATTATGATGTAATTTATATGATTTGGAAATTAAATTAAGAGTTATTTTAGCTAAAATTACACAAAATTTAATACTATATTATTATTTAGTAGGTATTAATTTTCATTTGGGTAATATTTTTAAAATAATTAAATTATAATTATATAAATATTCTTGATTTTTGTGTAAATTTAAAATAATGACATCGTCTAAAAAAAAAAAATTGTATAGTCTTATACATTAAAATATTGAAATTGATAGGGGGAAAATTAAGAAATATAGAAATTAGTAAAAAATTTCGTTTTTTTTTTTTTAAAAAAAAAATAAAAATAAAATAAGGACAACCATAAACCGTGAGGTATTTCGCAGGGATTATTCAACGAGAATGATTTAAAAAATACAGTGGCTCGTATATTATTATATTATTACGTCACGTCATTAGCATAATATTATTTTGCACCGAAAACAATAACTCGCAGTGAAATGTTATTTTACCAACGACACGCTTTCATACAAGTGCTATATGTAATATTATAATATTATTACATTTTAATACGATCTGTACACACACATAGTACGCATTGCGTTATAATACGTTATTTCACGAGGGTCTCTCGTTGTTTCCGTTTGGCGAAATTAAATTTTGAAAAAAAAATCCCTTCGCCCCTTGTACGAAACACCCAAATTGGCAATTAATATATAACACGTATATGTAGGTATTGCGTACATTATGCCGGATGACCAGGTTTTGTCGGTTCACGTAACGTCAAAATCACACGTCGTAAGTAAATCTCCCCTCGTAATATAATAACTTATCGCCGTATCGTCGCGCGTTTACCAGTTTTTGTCCTATGGTAACTGCTGCCGTGCGGTTTGAATACCTACGCTACGAGTCGCGCCACGGTCGTTGAAGGTTAAATGCAATGCTATACACACAAGAGGAATAAGAAATCGCCAAAACGTGTCCGCACCATAATAATACATCATCATTGCATTACGGAGCTGCACGGCTATAGCCAACCCCGACGGTATTTTTGATTTAAGCGTTCACTTCATCGCGTATTAAATTTAAGTTTAAATCTTTAAAATAAAAAAAAAATCATCTTATAACATAACATTACCAGGTCTATATTATGCTCTATAAACCAGTCAAAATTGTTAAATTTAATTAAATTTATTTTATTTTTTATTAATATAAAGTACCTACCTATATTAATAGATATATTTTTTACTGTATTATTATACTTTATTGTTTTGAAGTTTTATATAGGGTATAATTATTTAAATTATAATTGTTATTTCTCCCCCCTCCCCGTATTTATGCACATATATAGTCCGATAGTCGGCATCTATATACTGGAATATGTGTGTAACGTAATAAATTAAAAAAAATAATAATAATAATAATGCACGAAACGTCAACATTAAAAATGCATTTTTTTTTTTTATGCATGTAATATAAAATTGTGTCAGGTATACTATTTAATCATTAATCCAAACCTTTACTGACCCTATTATATACATGCAACTTTTTACTCAGACAAACGAGTAAGTTTTAGTATTTATTTTTTTATTTTTCTATTTAAAGAAGAATATGGATGGAATATTATATTAATAAAAAGTCGTGTGATAATAATTTACACCCTGGGTAATAAAAATTCAAAACCATATAAATCAGGGGTAAGGTTTGATCCTTAAGGTTTATACCTGAATTTCTTTCACAATAGTTAATTATAATCTCTAGGTACCTATTTAAACATAATGCGTTACGTAAGTTATTGTGTAAAACTATTTTTCGTACATTATAACATGTTTTGAAAAACTTTTTTTTAACTAATATTAGTATACGTTTGGATAAATTAGGTTCTTAATGTTATTTTAAGGTTTTTCATTTTATTTTTATCATCACCAAATGATATATAGTTACTTAATTTAAATTAAAATTGATATTAATCATTAATATAAGTCCAATTATAAATCATATGCCATATGCGTATGTTAAAAATTGATACAACTCATTGTCAGAAAAGGAAATCCCTAAGTTTTCCATTTTTTTTACGAATAGTATGCACGATTTTTAACACTTTAATTATATAAGTATATTTTTTCACTGATGATAATATTATGAATAAAACTATGTTCGAGTAGGTACGATACTTACTGCGAATCCAGAGATATACGTTATTTCGTATTTTATTACGATCAGGTCCGACAATGAAGCTATCTTCTACACAAATAATATAAGGTACATTGAAATTATAGTATTTATATCGTAGTGGTAGTCTACCTCATTGCTTGCAGACTTATGGCCAGAAAAGTTTCGATAAAATCTCTAACTATTACCGCATGGCGCATTTCTATCACCGCAGGTTATCTCGTAACTATATAACCGTGTCTTGAAATACACGGATAAAATTTTATGTTTACGTCTTTACTTCCAGAAATAAACTTCTATTTTATTATAATATATTATTGTATAATGTTATGATAATAATATAATATAGTATTGAGTATACGTATACACTTCGATATGTAATAAAGAAATAAAAAGTTTTATATTAGAACACATGCTTTTTTTTTTTATTTTTGAATGTAACGCATGCTTGTATGTTGTATTTTAGTTTAACGATAATTCGCAATTATAGATAATAAAATATACATTGGTATAAATTATTGGAGTACTCACAGTTCATAATTAATAATTCATTAATCGTCTATCCAATATTCGTATGCATATATTATGTTATATCACAGTATATTTAATAACAATAGTAGGGGTACACTTAATAAAAAATATAAATAAATAGTAGAGGATCTTCATCCCACTATACGTCCTCGCATAATTTAAGCAATGGTAAAGAGTGTGAGTACCTACAACTGCTGTTTGTTACACATAATATATTCAATTTAATATTTATATAAAATAATATGCGTATTGTAATAAAAATGGAAGAGAAAAAAATAGTATAATATAAATTCTACATTCTGTGTGTGTATGTATACAAATAATAATGTAAATAAGTGAAAATGGTAAATTGCAGTGGATTATACCGTTGTTTTAGGAACAAAGATACGTGGGTGCAGATGCACGTTAATTTATGTTGTTATAACATTATAATGTAAACATTTTTTTTTTTTTTTCAAATTATCTCTCTTAAGTTATTGTCCAAAAGGCTTTTTATTTATAATAACGTTTTCACATTATAATATAATATCATTATGTTGGTATATACCCTAACCGTAGTTGACCGTATACAGAACGAATAATAATAAAACACGCAGTACAGTCATTCACGTGATTTTGTACAAACATAATATTATAGTGGTTTAAGTTTGGATAATTGTCTCGCAGAAAATCGTATACTTATAGTTAATCCATACTAATGTATTATCATTCCGGAGGAAAAATATACAAATAATTATAATAATAATTATAAAGAAGTAATAATGTTATAATATATTTACGTATGTTTACGATATCGGTAGGAAAACGTATTGTTCAGAAACATTAATAATAATGTTATGACAATGGGAATAATTCAAAGGCACCATATAACCCCATATATACTCATACATATTATAATATTGAAGCGGGGGAAATTAATTAGCCATCCGATTATTCAAAGGCTGTTCTTTATTCGTTACACGCGTCACGATGCGAATTAATACTTTAATTATTAATAATTTATAGAAATGCGTTTTAACGAAATTCTTTTCGGACGTTTCATTATATACATAACAATAAAATAATATTATTAAAAATGTTCAAAATAAATGATTTGCTTTTTCCGCAAACCACGTCTGTGTATACCTAATAATAATAATAATAATAATAATAATAATATACAATAAAGTACCTACAGACACGTGTGATTTATTAAACCATAATTTCCGTCTACGTCTGTTTCCGAAAAATTGTCGCTATTTGAGTTGGTACAGAAACAACTAAAATAATTTAAATTCTGGCGAAAAAAACGAAAATCGTTTAAATTTATAATTTTGAATAGATACTCGTATATTTATTACACGTGAGTGTAGAATAAACTTGAGTTCAGTCGTGTTTTATTAAATTTTATTCCATATCAATTAAGTCGATTTTATAAATAACGTTTAAGCATACAATATAGACTTTAGGAATATCGTAATAATGTTATGTTACTGAAAAATGAAATGTATATTGTATAACATTTATTCTTAATTTAATATAATTATTAACATATTAGTACCTATAACCTTATTTATTTATATAATCTTAATATTTATACCTGTAATTATTATTTTATGCAGCTATAATTAATATTATAAGTACATTATGAACATTTGGTTCAATTAAGTTATCCAAATTGTTAAAAAATGTTAAAAAAATATTATTCATATCGTACATAGAATAATTTGACTATTACATAAAACATCTAGCAGTTTCTTTCAAAATTTAAAATTACACATTACGTATGATTACCGCGTATATAGATTATAGGTACACTTAATTGCCTGAGCCTACGTATTATTTAAAATTTTATTATTATAAATTAAATAATATTTCACGGGAATTAATCCAATAATAGTCGATTGGTTTCGGTATAGATGTTACCGCGGTGTAATAAACCTTGGGTAACGTGGTTAACAGAAGTACTTTGGTAAATATTTACAAACAAAAATGAAAGTGTAGAGTTGCTCCTCGACATAAAAATAAAAAAAATAATATAAAAAACGTATTTCGGTGCGTTTATGGTTTATCTCGAAGCAATATATTACATTACACCTCTACGCCTTGATATCCCGACCCTCAAAGTTTACGCGAGAGATGGTCGACGATCGTTTGAATCATAAAAATTTTATACAATTTATTTTACCAAAAACTTACTATTAAAATATATCACGTTAAACATAATCGTTTTAGTTGGCAAACTCATTGGATTAAAAGACAAAATTGAAATTATTTTAAGTCATTTGTTATAAAATAGATACTTTTAAAATTCATGGCTAAATAACTAGGTACCTATGATATCAATAATATCTAAAAGTGACCTTATCGTTCAATGTGGAAAAATGATGAATTATAATTTTTTTTTCTATTTAAATATGACGTCAACAGTCAGGAATTTTTATCGCCATAATTTAAAAAAATATAGATATTAGATAACGTTATTGAATTGATAATATTTTTGCTGCCGCGTGACGTCACAGTACTTAGAATTGCTTTCATACCTAGTTATTTATCCATATTAAAATTAATATTGCAAAAAACATGTTCGAACTTCGAAGTACCAAATATGTTGTATTATTTATTTTTGAACAAAATGGCACGTGTATTATTTTAAGCATAAAAATTTTTTTTGTTAATATTAATTATTATTTAAATTTCACAATTTTATTCGATTTTTTCGTTAAATAATTTTTTAATAATTTTAAATAATTTTAGTGAAAGTTTGATATTTTAGGATTATCTGAAAACACGACGTAATCGGACATATAATATTATAATAGACGATGATAATATAACATTTCTCAATATTAATCCGGACCGTTTTAATACGTATTTACATATTATTATAGCTGATCGAGGGTGTGTTTTTCGCGACGAATTTTCGTCGTCGGAATCTATAACCTGGCCCGACACTCGACCGAAAGTCAAAATGTACCGAAACGGACGTGTACAAATGGAATTTTCCGTAGTTCGTTTGCGACCGCCATGACACGACGGGCTTTTTTTTTCATCGTCATCGCTGATAGATCATTAGTGCGTTTGACACACGCGGCGGCTGATATGTCAACAATAATGAACGTATTAATGTGGGCAGTGACCATGTGAGCTAAATATAATAATATTATTGATGATGACAAACCGTCTATATAATATTATATAGTGTATATTATTTAGCATTTGTAACACGACGATACTGTGGCCGTCACGGGCAATATACGACGGGGTGGAAATCACAAAAATCACAATTTCAACACATCAAATAATAACGTACATAAATTATAATATTATTATTAGTTTTATCGCCAAAATCGATATCGCGGTAATCGGGTTTGTTTATTATATTTTATACAATATAATTATATGCGTTGAACGTCGGGAGAGACAAAGCAAACGTCGAAAACAGTGATCGTTTATTTTAAGCGGAATGGATAATATCATAATACGAGTATGTATAATTATTATTATATTTCACGTAATTTTATAAAATTCCAAATACCGTTTCGTTGACGCGGGAGTAGATTTTATTTATGTCTGGGAAAGCAGAATTTTTTCGACAAAAAAAATTGTCAATTTATACGCGTGAGACATGTAAGCATATAAAAGTAGGTGTTTTAAAACTGACACCAAAATGTATAAAAAAAAAATTCTTTTAATATAGAAAAAATGAAATTTATTATATTATAATTGTGAGAAAAACTTTGGTAAAAATTAATATCGACTACACCTGCAGTTATGAAAAAAAAAAAATACTTAACTAATTAAAAATTATAATATTTACTTTTCTAAAAAAAAAAAAAAAAAATACGATAAATATGAAATTTTTTAACAGAATTTCATGAGAAATCCGACTGAAACTGTGACTTTTAAAAGTAACAATATTATAATGTAATGATAATACTTTAAAATATGATATGTTTATTTTTTCACGATGTAGGTAGTTCAAACTTGTGTTTGATGTCATGCAACAGTTATCTGCTAAACCACATCGGGCATAGTCATTTTTAATTATGCATATATTATTTTAATTCACTGTCGTAATTGGAAATGTTATTTTCACGCGAAAAAACTCACGAGTGGCATATGTTACTAATAGAACGTTTGGCCTGTTGCGCACTGCACAAAACGGAACTGAAAATTATAGCATTCGTTTTGAATGTTATAACTCAAAAAATAATATTATGTAAAGTGAAGACTATTTATTACGGTAAACACGAGGGAAGTAGTAAGAATATAGTGGGGAAATAGAAACGACGGAGAAAAGTGCATCAAAAAAGAAAATAATAATAAAAATACGATGAGATGGATTATAGTTGTACGTGGAAGAAACATATGGGTAAGCTGTATACAAACAGAGAAAGAAAATATACGACAAAATGGATAAAAGCCGTATGCGCGGACCGTAGACGAAACTAGAATTCATGCAAAAGAATAAAATGAAATATTGATAGCCATTTTTTTTTTTTTTTTTTTTTTTTTTTGTAATATATCATATTATTTTGCTTTAGAAAAAGAAATATCATTGAATGCACTAGTAGTAGGTATATTTTCGAAGTTGAAATATTTATATTTGAAATCAAAAAGTCGAAAATCTGAATAATATATAAAAAAAATTATAATTTAATAATTTGATCTATATATTTAATATTAATCATACTTAATGCCTAATTAACGAAACATATCGAAAATAAATTTAAACAATATATGTCATATTATAACTAAACAGTTACAGTTTCTTTAATTTTTTTTTTGTCATGCATAAATTTATACTTATAAGAGTTTAAGTATTTACTTTTACTTATGATAATACCCGTTCAATGTGATTTCATTCTATAACTGATTTTTTTTTTTTTATAATATTATACTGTATTTCACTCTGTAGAAAATTGAACACTATTCAAATGGATATCTCTCATTACTTAAATACGGCACTGGGTCCAGACCACGACAAGAACAGGAAAATAATAAACTTTCTAAAAAACACTGAGCTCTTTAATCTAATATAATGCGTAAATAGTTGTTTAATTTAAACTGTATTTGCAACTAATGGCCATTGAAGTCGAAGCTTATGAATAAATAAATAAAAATACCCTGTTAATATAAAATAATTTGTTTGAAAAATAAACGACTAAAATATTTTTATGATTAAGTACTTCATTAATGTTTAATTAAAAGTTTTAATTATACCAAGTATTCCAACAGGTATGTTCTTGTTTATAAATTTTAATCCGTTGTACATCTTATTAAGAGTAAATTTTTGAAATCAATTTATATAATATTATGAAAAAGTCAAATTTTTTATTATTATAATTTTCTATTTTTTGAATAGTTACTTATATAAAAAAAAAAAAATTATTTCACCCATATTAATTAAATTTTTGATACAACCAATTATTAGGTTTTATATTTCGTATTAGTTTAATAGTTGAACAATTAATTTCAATAAAGTACAACTTAATAGTTACTACGTTTTAAAATTTAAATGGAATAAATACTTTATAAAGAAATTTCATTCCACGCGTAAACTGTGGCATTTCATTTTCATTGCAACATCAAACATATTATATTTTCTATACAACAATTATCAATTAAGTATTTCTAATTATTCGAAAACTGAATCGACAACGTTCGGTAACCGTTTGCTTTATACTCAAATTAATAAATAATTGGAAATCAATCAATTTATTTAAAAATATGGTTTTGTTTTAATAGTTAATATGGATATGAAAATTATGTCAATAACACGAAATTTTGTATTCTTACTCCACTTACATATTAGACCAAGCCGTACTAATAAATATTCGCATTACAGTTATTACATTCTTTGTCTTTGTAATAATAAAAATAAAATTCAATTTTTGAGATTTATCCGATAATTTATTTTTATTTTGCAACATTTAAAAATGGTGAAAATACTCTGTACCTACTCGTATTAATACTGATTAACTTAAAATAGAAAGAAAATTATAATTTAAAAACTATTGATTTGACTAGTAATATAAATAATATTAATCTATAACCCCTTATTTTTATTTGTTATTTCTGATGTAACATCTATTTCTAGAATTTAATTAAACATTATTTATGAAGTAAATACTACCTATTAATTTAGTGTAGGTAAATATTTGTGTTTGTATTATAAACTTTTGTTGTAAATTATTTAAAATGAAAAAAAAATTCGACAAACGTGTCATTTACCTATATTAAATAACTACGATTAAATTATATTTGTAGTCAACGATGATAAATGAATCTTGTTAAGAAAATTCCTGAGTGTAATAATGTACCTACATATATTACACTGTCTTGAAAAAAACTTCATTAGAAATTCAATAGTCATTGTACCAATTGTGTTAAATTGGTTATGCAAATTAACCTATTAACTAAATGTATTCAATTACAATGTTTTGTATACAAAAGGTGTATATTTTAACTAAATCGTATATAAAGTTACGTCTTTTGCAAATATATTGTTAAAAATTTTAGTTTATACTTACAAGCTGATTTATTATACGGTCATTAAAAAAATGCATTCAGTTACGTGTCCTGTATTCGTTGAATAGTGTGCAAATATTATTTAAATGTATAAAAAATACTATAATTTTTTATAACGTTATTTTTCCATGACATTATGTAATAAAATTAATTAGGTGTGAAATTTAATAATAAATGAATTTCGATTTCATTAAATTATTACATGTTTATAAAATAACCTATCTGATTCAGACTTAATTTATATTAATATTGTATTTTAATTTAAAATTATGTAGGTACTCAATTTTATATATATATTTTTTTTTTTTTTTTTATTTGTTGACCCGAAATCAATAAATTTTATTCTCTAGTGACGCAATATTATTTGAAACTATAAAATTACATAATATTATGAAATAATTTATATTGTATTTTTTACATTTTTTTTTTTATAATTATTGTATTTTTTTTTCTAGTTTATTATATTATATCATAATGATTATACTTTATATAACTAAGTGTAAAATGGTAAATAATTTTTATTTTTAAAAAGTTATTTGAACTGTATTATATTAAAGTATAATAATTGTACAAATCTACACTCAGGACTTATTTAAGTGAAATTTTACGAATTAATAATTAAGTAGCTATAGAAACTTTAATTTTTCTTTTTTTTTCTTTTGCTTGCGTATTTTAGTCTTCGTAAACACAGTTCCTATATTATTATAACGTAAGTTGTTAGACTCAATAATTTGGATAATTATATAGGAATATCGAAAGAGGGATAACGATGAGATTATTCGAGATTTGCGGGCATGTAGGCGCGACGGACGTCATCGTGGCGAAAACAATTGTGAAAATATCGAGCTCGGGCGATGATTTCGGGGGCGTTTCTGCAGCGGGCTAATATATCGTTAAACGCAATTTGGATTCCTCGAGCCCCGTGGCAACGGAAACAATGGTAACTCTTTCTCTCTCTCTCTCTCTCTCTCTCTCTTTCTTTTCTCTGTTTAATTCGATGTGCCCTCTATACTAATACCGGTCCTTCCACCCCTACCACCCGTTCGCACTATGGTCGATCGGTTAATTAGGCATCCATTTGTTAGGGTACGGCTCGGCATTGTTGTCCGTCGTGTTTTATCGTGCAACAATGTATCCTTTCCCCTCGATGCCGACGTACTGAGCCACCTTTGTTAGTCCTTTCTCTCCGCCACATTACAATTTACACCCCTACCATCTATATCACTTTAGTCGTCCTCTTTTGTGCTCTTACACTCACACACACGCACACACACTCACACACATACACATATAATTAATATAATATATTATAATACAAATTTACGTATAATTCCGTCTGGCTATTAACCGTATAGTCGTTGATGTCATCGTCTTTCACGGACTGCTGTGCCACTTGCCAGACCCCCAAACGTCTTATAATATATATATATAGATTATATCCTCGCAGTTTGTTAATTATCCCTTTAACTTTAATTATCTATCGTACCCTTGTTCGATCGCTATAATACCGTTACATTGGAATTTGTCACAGCGAATCCCAACAAAGTCCTTATTCCGACCATACATAAATGCGGTGTCTATACTTAAAATACGGCATGTAAGAGTACCTATATATGACGTATGCATATAATGTTATGTATAATGACGCGACAACTTTTCAACAATAATACGAGCATAATAATACAATATATTGTCACAAAATTCCCATTGAAAACGGGTACAATACTTGTATATATATATATAGGTTACACCGTTATCCAGTATTCATATTGTGTTGACAAAATATTTTATTAAAATAATTATCGCGTTATTAATCAGATTTTTCGATTTGTTCTACGTTATACAAATATGTATTTGTAATGTAATAAAGTCGGCACATTACGTGAATTAACGATATAATATTATAAAATCTATACGTTTATACACCCATTTTTTTTCATAGTTTGATATTATATTATATCAAAACACAATGCGATATAATATTATTATCGTATTATTTATTATTTATATTAGATTATGATTATTGATTATTATTATTAATATTAGGTATATGAATAATTCGTCAATAATTCCGGAATAATATTATATTAATATGACCTGTTATAATGTTAATAGTCGGACGATTAAATTGTTATTGTGGAATGTAAAATCAAACACGACTGGCGTTTAAATCCGTTTTAATATCAATCGCTGTTATTTTCTTGTTTGACCCTATTCCAAAATTTAATAATATATTATTCAATAATATTAATATGCACTATTTCCTTAATTAATTTCTAGAACATACTAAATACATTGGATTCAGCAATTTGTATTCTCGACGAAACTCACAATATGGGCATGCGCAATTTATAAAAATAAGCAAAAAATCGGTATCACATATATATAAAAAAAAAAAAGAATGTTAATGTTCAAAATGGATTTATTAGAGTAATTTGTTAATATATTCGATAAAAAAAACCGTAAGCGGAAAATTTTAGAACAGAAAATCAAGGAAAGAAATTGGGTCATCGGTTAGAAAAATGTTATGTGCATGTGATGACTTCAATGAAAATTAAATTAAATACTGGAATTTTCCCATTAACTGAATCCGAGTACGTGACTACTTAACGTTGCATGGTAAAGTGTTATGTTTCTTGGAATTTTCGTTATTTCCGGCACAAAGCACTTGTCGTTTCCGTTAAAAACAATAAATTTCGAACCGTGATTTTAAAATTTCAAAACTATTAATTATTTACCAATTTTTTTTTTTTATATTATATTAATGAGATACGTAGACAATAAATAATAATAATATAAAAAAATAAATAAATATATAATTAAATAGTTTATATAAAATAGATTTGTGATAAGTTAAAAATTGTTTCACTTAAAAATTACACATTTTAGATTTCATACGATTTTATAATATTATCTCGTTATAATACTTAATTTTAAAACACTCAATACAACAAACGAACAATAATGTTAATATATTATTCTTGAGGATTTAGCAATATTATTTTGCTTCATTTCCATTTCAATTTTCAACCTACTGTATACCTACCAACTTAAAAACGTATAATAGATATTCGTTATTGTCGTGGGTGAAAAATAAGAGTTAAGGAGTATTGTTTTTTTTTTTTTAATTATGCGATGAAGAATTGCTAGAGAAAAAAAATTAAATTAAATGAAGTGGAAAAAGACGAACGGCGAAAAAGACTTCGCACGACAAAAACAAAACTGGGACGGTGGCGCAGGCGGAGGCAATGAACGTGGAAGACATTAGTTAGTAACTGTCAATTATTGTCTGGGCGACGTGCCTTGAATTCAGAACGACGGGGGACGTCATCATTCGCGGCAACCTGACGAGTTTTAATGTCACTTTTCCGCGAGAAACCGACTTCTATAGGTCACCGGAGGCGCCTTACCGAATAGCGAAATGTCAACGACTGTGTGCGTCCGTAACCTCTTCACGACTGATATTCCTGAAATTATAATTTAATATTATCGTCGTTATATCATGGTTATAGTTTTGAACCGTTCGATGTTTCCCTTATGGATATTTTATGTCACTGACGGATTTACTGTGTGCATGAAGTAGACCAAGTAAAGGATGAGGAGTCACACCCGTTCCTCCGTACACGATATACCCCGTGTCTATAGAAAATTCAAGTTTATTTTATAAAGTTTGTTCAAAATTTAATAACAAATGTGTTTAAACAATTTATGTGGTTTTTTTTTTAATAAAATATTATGTGTACATTGTACATATTATATAATTTATAAGTATACGTACATATTTCTTATAATATTCTAGTTTAACTACTTCTTAAATTTTGCTTCTTTTTTTTTATTATTATAATTATTTATACTTTTTTGTCTTAAAAACGATAGTTCAAACAAAAATTTATGATTTTTTTTTTAAATCATTGAAGTTAATCTATTTATCTATTACTTATCTATAACTACATATTCGAATCTTTAATATTGCCTACAACGTGTGAGAATTTCAAAAATATTTTACTTCAAATGACTACTTAATACTTATTATAAATATTTTTATTCGCACAATATTATTCGTTTACATCATCCTTTTTAAATTAGTAAATTACAATTACTTATTATACACAAAATAAACATTATCAAAATTTTATAGCTAGGTCAATTGTTAGAATAATTATTCCAGATAAACTATATCTATTTATTGTTATCTTTTTTTTTTGCCTACGATAATATTATCCGTTTCCATTTTCCACCAGTATAGTTCACAGTATAGAAACGTTTCTGGCTGATACAGAAATGCGAATGATGAACGACGAAGGCGTTTGATAATAATGGTCCTTCCGCGCGATCAAGTTCCTCGGCGACCGCGTGATGAATCGCGCGACGTGCTTGCTGTTATCCATTTCGGTTGGATTCCGAAGAACGAAAATATCGAATTCGAGACGGCATAGAGTAAATAATAATAATTATAATATAAAAAGATACGTTATATACATTTTTTTCGCGCAAAAAATTAAAATAATATTATAATATTTGGTGTGATGATATTACTTATTATAAACGTGTATGTATAACATCACGCGTGCTCGATAATATTACCAATGCGACGAGGGAAAATCTCGCGGAATAATTCAAAAACCGTTTTAACATTCCACACGGGGACGGACGACGATGATGCAGGGGGAAATCGTATATAAATGAGGTTCCATTATTTCAGCGTTCGCTGCCGATGGCAGTTGGTCGATTTTCGTGACGCGCGCACTCCTGCAGGCATCCACACCGTGTCCATCATTAGCTCGCGGGCGACTGTCGTCGGCCCTCGAACCGTTTCAATGATTTAATTATGAACACTTATTAAACTACTTAAATAAATACCCGGATTTTCGGGAAAATGACACACGATCGCGCATCAAAGTCCTACGCCCCGTCGCGTCGTCGGTTTGTCCGTATATTATTCACAGGGACCCGTTAAAAAATTCAAAGCTCTTGTGCGTCTGACGCGCTTAATCACGGAAGATGACCTGCCAAAAATGCCATCGTCCATTCATTATTCGCGTTCCGATACGGCTGTACGGTATTTGCAGACAGATTTATATTCTAGCAAAGTTATTATTTTTTTTTATTTAGTTTTAATGTGATAGAAATAAATATATCGTTATATACCGTTGTGTGATAGTAAAAATTCAATACATAAACTTAACTCTTTTATATAATATTTTATCGGTTAATCAAGATTATCAAGTATAATACATATATGTAATTACAAATATTTGTATGCGTATCGGATTAATTTACGTTATTCGAAGTTGACGGAAATTATCTCATTTAACGCTTATAAAATTAATTATTACGATTTGAGTACTCTGAAATTATGCCTAAACGCAGTCTCAATATCAAAAAACTATTATTGTAAACGATGTATATAAGTATAATACCAGTATATTATTTTAATGGCGTGTTCACATGACACATTATATAATATTATGTCGATAAGATATGAAATGAAATCCACATTATGTGTTACAATTTTTTACGAAAAATTTTCGTTTCGTTACACCAGAGGATGGCCCAAACGACGGTCCGCCATCATATTTTATATAACCCTATGCATCTTAATTATATACCAACTAATTATTTACACTTTTATTAAAAATGAAAAATAATATAGTAAGATGGTATATAAGAGCTGTAATAAAAATTTGATTGAATAATATTATGAACTACTTCATATTTATATACCTATATAATATCCATATAATTTTAAACTTTTAAAAGGACGTATGAAATATTTGACCCACCAATTTTTTTTATGACTCACGGTAAAAAAAGTTTGGCCACCACTGCGTTACCCTATAATAATAATAATAATAATTTTATGAGCCGATTATAGTTTGCAAAGAATCTCATAAAAAATTACAATTTATTTATTTCAATTTACATTAAAACAATAAATAAATTTTAGTTTTAATAATAATATGTGTATAATAAATAAGTGATACAAGTATGTAATATACGACTTAATAAAATATACAAATTTATATAAACGCATGTAACAAAACCTACAAAGTTTGATAACGTTTATAAAAAATAATATTATTGTGGAAGTTTTGAATTTTTTGAATTATAATAATCATTAATTTAAATGTTTTGTTACAAAGTTAATTATAATTATGCATATTTGGAATAAATTTATTATAATATATTTTATAATTTATTATAATGAATATAATTTAAAAACTATACTAGATAATAAAAATATAATACATTAGCATAATGTTTTTTTTTTATAATTATTATAATATTATTTCGGCAGGAGGCAGATAAATTTTGGATTAACATATTTTACGTACGTAAACATACGTTAATTTAAATAAAACTCACGTGTATAATCATCGTTTTTTGGTCTTATAGATAATATTATTGTAATCAATCATCAATTCGGTATTATAGGATTTTTGTGAACTCATTGTTTGTTGTAAGAGTTGATAGTCATGTGACTATTTATAAGCGTGCTTTGTCGTTCGATCTGGGGGAAGTTTTGGGTAGTTTTTCGTCGAAAAATCGTAAAAATGAAATAAAAATGAGGTAAAAAAAAAAAAAAAAAAAAAAATTGAAAAAGAGAAAATCGTTTCCGACGATGATTGATGATGAACGCATCGGTGTCGTCTATCTACTAAATGCGATACGGCGTGTACGTGTGACGTGAATTTAAGTATACCGGAAAAATATTTCACTAATCCGACGGGATTATTATTATTATTATTTCGCGTATATGGATATAATCGCGAAACGAATATTATTATTATGATTCGACGTGGGGTTCCGCGACTATATACAGACGTCGTTTTGTTATTTATACCTCACAAATCCATTACTTATATGCATGTCCGTGGCCCCCGCACCATTACGATTCATCGCCACGAACACGTATCTACATATTATTATATTTCGGATACGAACGGGGATGATGATGATGATGATGATGATAATTATGATGATCATGACGATGACGACGACGTCCATGTATAGGTATATAATGATTCCGAGGGAGCGAACCCGCAACGCAAAAATATTTCTACAAGTTGGCCCGAGACAGACTCGTCTCGGATCTGTCAGCATCCGACACAAGAGCTCGTCTCGTCATAATATTATCCTCTCACCAGCCAGCTATTTCGTCGGCGTATTCCAACGATCCGTCGAATTTTCTGCGCGCCGTCGAGTTTTAACAATCAACGCGCACAGAAATACGCGTATTATTCCTTTCTCGCGTATATGTTACAATATTATATGTAGGTATACAATAATACTATCGCATACTCACGAATGTACGCATCACTTCATAATATATAATATCGTCGTGACTACTGTTCGCGTAATAGTAATTATTTGTCTGATGGATATTTTCCGAGACGAGCGAACGGCTGCAGAGGTAATAATTCATTTGTATGCCATACGTGCGATCACGCGAAACGTGTTATATTCGATCGGGATGGAAAAAATTACGAAAAAACCATCGAATAATAATATTATGTTAAAGTAAATACGAAATAACTTCATATTAACAAGAATATTTTATTTTTTAAATAACATTTTCGCACAACGTAAATCAATTGTGCTTAAAATAAAAATCAGTTTTTAATTTTAATTTTTTTTAATATTATGTTATTTATCTTCAACAGAACTGTTGATTAGTTTTTATATAAATACATAGTTAAATCACAAAACACATTACCTTATTATAGAGATTATATTAAAATGTATATTTCAGAGAATACGAGATAAACATTTTTTGATTTATATTTTAATTATATTTTATATCCCTGTTATTTTATGTTCACTCGATAGGATATAATAATATGCTATATAAAGATTAACGATCGACGTGTAAGGATCTCGTGCTTAGGACAACAATAACAACACATATGCACACTCAAAATATTTTTAAGCCGTAGGGTGCCAAATAATTGATAGAATCTTTTCGTGACGAGATTTTTCCGGTAGATATTTGAGGTGGTGGTGAATGAAGTGAAGAAGGAAAAATAAACGGAAGGATGAAGGAAAAAAATGTATTATACGAAAAAGAAAACAAACAACGAGACAATATCCTCATAAAGCGAAAATTGTTTTAAAGTTTTAATTGCGAAAGTTTTAATTACGTCAAGACTCAAAAGACCAGACGACGCAAGTGTAACTCACCCTAGGCTTCACCAGAAATGACGACAGTAATTTTTTTGAGGGTCTTAAGTAACACTTGGATGTCACCCACCCTGTACTGTAGAAACTGCTTTAGAGAAATTAATTTTAATTATTCTGAAGCGTGAAATACCTATTAAAAGAAATAAATAAATAAAAAAAATTATATTCTCGGATTATTCTTCTATGCTAATTTACGTTCCGCTACAAACTGTCTGTACGTATATAAGGCTATATATTATTGCGTCAGTTAACTGTAATGTATCAACACGAAAAATAAATATTTCACATCAATAATCAAAGATTTATGTTTACAAAATAGAAAAAAACTAAAGAAATATTTAAAAAAACATAAATATTTATCATTACATGTGGTATTTTAATGGATTGTTGAGAATTTCAAATGATATGTGTGAATACTTCATTAAAGTAAATTATTATCTTTATAATTTACTGTTTTCTCTATGATACTTAAATAAATTAATATACTTATTACTACATTAGCTTAATTAAAATTTTACATCAACATTGTTATACTTTTAATATACACATATATATTTGTTTTAAATATTGTATTATTAGTTATAATACTTGTTTAAAGAAATATGTTCAATACGTTATTAGAATAATGCATAATATTATGTTAACATTTATTTTACATATCTGAAACATTAGATAAATTAATATAATTAATATCATACCCGTACGTTATTATACGTAACTACAATGTCATCAGTAATATTAATAAAATAATTTGATAAGTACATTCTTAGACATGGTGATCAAAACATATTATAAGTAAAGTTAACAATTTTTTAATTAATAACCTAACCGTGTTTTCGTAAAAAAGTTTGTCTTATATTAGCATAGTATAATAATATATCGATTGTTAACATTGCTTCTAAAAAAATGCATCAGTGTATCAATATTGCTTACATATAACGCCGTGTCAAACTTTTAAAATAATTAAGGCACAGAATATTATAATTATTGTATAAGTAATAATAATTAATAGTAAAATACGTCCAAAAAAAATAAATAAACATTTTTCCAACGAGAAAGCCAAGTATACCTATGACACAATTCACCCGGCATCAAATTAAATCGGAACGCTATTCACCATTGAATTAAAGCTGGGATAAATTGACCTAGTTTATAATATAAATAGGACGTTATTCACTTGTCTCCTGATATTGTTTATTATATTAATATAATCGTAAGATTTTAAAATGTTATGAAATTTAGACGATGTACATTTGTATGTATATTTCAAGTGTTTTTATAATATTTTATTCGCGGTACATATTATGAATAAAAAATAAATTTTAACTTTCTCTACTTTCAAAATATATTTTTACATACGAGTTATCATGTATATGCAAAATATAAGCCTTATAGAAATAATTTTTTTAAAAAAAAAACATCAATATTTTATATATTTTAAAATTTGTATAAATGTATTCATATAAAATTTTCATAAGAACTGTTTCATAAACGTTATAAATCATTATTTCGCTATTTCATATAGTACAATATAAATTGTAATCAATATTTAAATGAAATTATCACTACAGAAAATATATCAAATATACCTGTATTAAAAAAGAAAATTGAAAATACATAATTAAGAACTGATATAAATATTGTACCTAATTATTATTTAGTTTTCAAATTAACTAATACCACAAATACCATAAATAGAATGTATTATAGTTGTATAGGTTATAAGATGTTATTACATTAAAAATTATAACATTAATGTTTCGAGATCAAATTTAATGTCTAATTATTATAAAATAAAATGTAATTGATAATAAAATAAAAATAATGTATAAAGTATGATTACATAATAATATAATTACGTAATAATATAATACGTGTACTCGTATTATAGTTCTGGTTTTTTATTATTATTATTATTATTATTATTATTATTATTATTATTACTATTATTATTATTATTATTACTATTATTATTATTACAATTTTTTTTTTTTTTTATTAAATTTTATCGTTATCGTTGTTATGCGTGTCGTAAAGAGAATAAGTATCGAAAAAAAATAGGTTTGTCTCGAAATAAAACCGTACCCAAAGAAGGGTTCTTCAGTAACCTATAGAAAATTGCTTGTATTCTATTGTCGACTGTTTTTCGACACGTATTTATAGACCTGATAAACTATTTGTGAAATCCGGTCATGTGTTCGCAGCGGGCGAGCGGAGGACCGTGGATTCGCAACAGGAACTTTTATTCCTTCGTCCCTCGTGCGCTTGTAAGTCAGATAGGCTGCTAACCACCTTAATGGCCCGCGAACGGGAAACTTTTATAAACTTTTGGGTACTATCACTGAAATTGTCGTAAAACGATGCATTAGACAAGAGTAGAAGACACGTCTGAGAGAAAACTGGTTCCACACATTATTTTGTCTTGTAGGTACCTATACGAATGGCTAAACAAAATAAATATGTTGAGATTAAAAATAATAACAAATAAATAAGCCTGCAACGGAGACGAAATAACCCTCGCGAAGATATTTATTTTTTTCACCGATTATGCGAAAACGAGGGTTGTGTCAGTCGCGTTTTGCCGAACGTGAGGCGAATAACGTCACGGCAGACCGCTGCAACATTATCGTTTCCGATGATTTTCATCAATATACGCCGTCGCGGAAACATTCATCATCGGACGAGGGTTAAGCGACGTCTAAGGGGAAAACAACAGAATACACATATAGGTACATGTACACATGTTGTTAATTGACAAAGAACAAAAAAATTATGTTCTTAAAAAAATACAATTTTCATGAAAAATTCGTATAAGTAATATAGAAAAATTAAATACTCGTACTAATAATAATAAAATAAATAATTATCTTTAATTTAAGTGATTTATGAAATGACAATTAATTTTTGATTCCATCGATAGTTGAATAAATAATAAAATAATTCGAACATGATTTATAATTTGTTACTAAATCTCATCATTCTCCTTTATAAAATAATTCTCATCTACAATCACCATAATATTAATCGTCAGATTATGATTCTTTGTAATAAGTTTGCTAAAAATTATTTTTTTCTTTAAGAGAATTTTTGTATAAATATAGAAATAAAAAACGAAAATAAAATGTATACAAGAATGAAAGATATACCTACGCATTCACAAAGTAAAATGAATTTCAGTACCAACCGATTTTCGTGTACCTACGTCGAACTTTTTAGTTTATTTGGAGTGGTTGAACTTTTTAACAATACTTTGTTTTGTAAGATAAAGATACCTGCTAGTCCTCATCTCTCTGTTTCAACAAACTAAATTACCATCGTAATACTTTTGTTTGAAAAGGTCACAATTGTACAAATTCATCTCATAATATTTCCAAAGTTATAGTTTTATTGTTTGTACGTAAAAATACAATGCTTGAATGAAATGTTATATAAAGACATAAAACAGAAAGAAAAACTTATTTTTTTATGATCTCTTAACTTTATTACATTTAAAAGTAAATCAGTTTCGAGTATATTGAACATTATAATTTTAAATTTAGTAGGTACCTATACCTATTTAAAATATTTCTAAATATGTAAACCACTTTATCAGATAACTAATTAAATGAGCAGTATTATTTTATTTTTAATTAGAACTATAATATGGACTTATTTGAATACTTACATTGATAACGATTACCATAATTTATGAGTACAATTATTGTTAATGACTGAGGTAATGATATATTACAAATTGTTATTGAATTTAATTGACAATACTAATTATATTAATTGGTTCCGTGAATTACGTCACTCAACAAAACCTATTAATATGATATAAATATTTCACAAACTATTTGCGCATATTTTATTTATTAAGTGATAATAATTCTTGATAATTTAGTTTATTTTTATTTTTTATTTTTAGAGATTCAGGAGATAAGAGTAGTAATTTGTATCTATTAATTTACTGACTCGGTAAAATGCCTTTTTAGTTGTGCGAACCACACATTTTTGAAGCCCAATAACAACGAATAACACATCTATATACGTATGATACGTCAGTTATTAGAAATAGAAGAATTAAAAAACAATTGTTTGTTAAGGAAAAATGTTTATTCAACTTAATTAACAAATTAAACGATTAAATGTGATTTTTGACATTTCTTGTCCCCGACGAGAGTCAATATCTCAATTAAAACTGGATAGTTTTAAGGTTTTAACCTTAAATCACTCTCAATATTTAATTTATTCCAATATTTATTTATTTTTGAAAAATGATTGTAGAAAAAGCTCTTTCACAGATAGATTGTCGAAAAGTCCATACAAATTTTCATTGCAATTTTAGCAATAAATTGCTGGATAGTTTTGTCGAACTTTTAACCAGAATAGCACTAATGGTGTGGTTTTAAAAACGATTTTAGAGTCTGATCACACGAATAAAATATAATAAAAAGGATAAATTATAGTTATTAACATTAAATATATGCGAACAAACAAAAGATAAAGCTACAATCTATAAAATTATTAGGTAGCGTTAATTTAAAAATTGTGTAGATGGTTACGACCAGAAATAGTATTAGATATAATTGAATATAATAAATTAAAATATATAAAAATATTATTTTAAATATATAAGTTATAGTGGTTACCAATGATTATATTATATGGTCCACAGCCCAGATTTGCGGTATTCAAGACCCACTTGCCTATCTAATTAAAAATAATTCAAGCTGTTTATCTGAATAAATTAAAAATAATAGAAATATAAAATTTAGTTTAAAAATATAGTTCGTATGTAAAATTATTAAACTTATCGTTAGCTTATTACAATTTTGTTTTCAAAAATAAAATAATTATTACTGAATATTAATAATATTTATACCATAATATCAATACGGTGGATATAAAACAAGGAGTAGAATATTTTAATAAAATAATATTATTATCCAGAGGTAAATATTGTTAAAAACGACCAAAATTAATAATAATATTATATTATAAGTATCTAAAATATAATAAAAATTATAAATTCTAACATATGCGCCGGACGTAAACTCACCTAAGTAGAATACAGTAATAAAAATTTCAGTAAAATGATTATTCTTCCGTCTTGACCCTTTTCAGTTCTAATTGTTCGTTATAATATTCATGTAAACGTTCAGAGTGAAAAACGGAAATATTTACACCACGAAAATGAATCGATGAACTTTACGCGGAATTGAACGCGAGTACGTCGAAATATAAAACGATTAATGCGATATTTATTAATGTTTTTTTTTTTTTTTTACAAATTTTACGAAGACTTACGAGCGAACACTACAAAGACATAACAGTAAGTTAAGCGACGGACGTGCCATGAGGTCGAGCGTACACTGAAGAGCGCGCGTCTTCACCGGCGAGAGAAAACACGTGCGCGTGTGTACATACTACGAGCGTTTTACAGCGATCGCGCCCGAACCGCCAACATAGTCCGCGTCGTCGTCGTCCTAATCCTCTACATCGTCCTATTCCTTGCCGGAGTCGCGTTTCGGCCCCCTTCGCGACCGCCACCCATGAGACCCCGTATTCTCATTGGTCCGTCGCACATTGCCCGTGACAATTGACCGAATATTTCAGACGCTAACACTACCCGCCCCTCTTTACACTAACCCGCCCCTCCATATTATTATTGTTGTTGTTGTTATTGTTGTGCCGCACGATATTCACATCTACGATACAATAAAATCGTCATCATTAATATGGTGTAGGTAAACTATCGTAAAATTTGAAAAATGAATTTAAATAATTCGTAAAATAATATTAAATATTAATTATACGTTTAAAAAAATATTTGCATATTATTATTATTATTATTATTATCTTTTATATACCTCGAATATGAGTAGAACACCCACTGCTCATGATTCCTAAATTTTTTCCATCCATTAGGCTAACCTTCAATTCCTACAATATAATTTGAAATTCTTTTACTATTTCTTTAATTAATTTATTCAATTTTAAAGTAGGAATTTTCTTTTGATCTCATATAAAACTTAAAAATGCGATTTATAAGCGCAAATCTTTTGAACACTTTAACTTTTTATATAGGAAATTTTTCGGTTAGTTTCATTTAGTATATACAAAAATTTAATTTAGTTTCTAATTCATTAATTTCTTTTTTTAAAGAGTGGGATTTATTTTGTATTTATATAAAACATATTTATGCAACCTTCAATGGCAGCCCAGTTAAAATCTTTTTTGAAAATTATATACATTACCTTTCTTATATATCTACTACATTAATACAAAATATAATTTTTTTACTGACACATCAAATTAGTATTTTTATAATGGATATTTTTCTTTGTCCTCATATAAAACGTAAAAATTCAATTTATGTAGGACCTCTTCTAAATTTTTTTTCAAAATAGTATACTTAAACTTTTTTATGTACGAAATTTTTAGGCCATAGAAATGACGTATATAAATAATATAATTTTTATTTTAACTCATTTAATTCGTATTCCATTGTGTGGTATTTTTTTTTATTTATAATAATATATACAAGGCATAAAAAATGTGCACCTTATATAAAGGGAATTCTGCACAAATTCTTTTCGAAATAATATACTTAAACTTTTTTATGTACGATATAGTTGTGTCAGAAAAATTTATTTAAAAAATATAATTTTAATTTTAACTCATTTAACTATTCTTCCCAAGGAAGAAATTTTTTGTCTTTGTATAATACTTAAATATGTAACGTACAACGTACAAGGGTACCCCTGCCCAAATTTTTTTGCAATAATATACTTAAACTTTTTTTATTTACGAATTATTTTGGCCAGAAAAATTTATTAGGTATATAAAAAAATATATACTAAATGAGAATCATGATATACTATATACATTTGGAAAATTCTTAGTAGAACACAAATCAAAATAGTGGATAATCTTAAATTTTTAATTTAATTCTCACGAGTATTCTTTCATATTATTTTGCATTATATTTATAATAAACGAAATAGTTAGTGCTTTAATTACAAATCAAAATTGATTTATGATTTATGTATATTATTATACATAAAAATAATTGAATAAAATATTATTGAGCTACAAAATGGAAATAATATAAATAATAAATTAAATGGAAATAATATAAATAATAAATTAATCTCTGCAATAACCAAAATAATATTATTTATAACAATCCATTTTGCTTTCGAGATTCATCTACTAATAAAAAAATTGTAAGCTTCTAAGCTTTTAAAAGCCTTAAATTTCTCTAGTGTATAAGCACTTTTATTAAGAACAAAATAATTAAACACATTGGGATATGTGATTTCGGGTATTAAATCTAGCTAATTTGTCCATAATACAATCATTAAATTGTTCATTAAAATATAATATGAATTATCTACATGAATTATTAATAATCTCAATTTTCTCTATATTTCGTTTAGAATCGTTTTTTCGAATACGATATCATTGCATTCAAAATTCAATCAAAGTACAGCACTATCCACTCTACACCTATTTCCCACTCACAGCGGTATCATCTCGTTTTTTATTTGTTCTTGCTATATTATAAAATAATACTAAGGATATATTATTATTATTTTAATTTTCTATATATATATATATATATATATATATATAAAGAGATATCAAAATTGGGAGTAAACGACGGATAAGAACTAGCTCAAGGCAGAGATCGTTGGTGGCAAGTGGTTTTTGCAGCAATGGACCTAAATGGCCCATAAAAGTCAATAAATAATAATATATTTATAATAAACATATAAATTGATTAAATACGACTAATCTTATATTTTTAAAATAATAGGATACTAAAATAATAATAATCTATAAAAAATAAAATAATTCAAAATTTAATTTGAAAGTAATATCTATCATACGTATCATTAATTATAGGATTTAAAACTGGTAGGGTCAACTTCTTTCTTCTTTGTAGAAAAATGTAAATATATAATTCTCCTTATAGACAGCGATACTCGTTAGTCTGTGTCAGTTGCTTCTAACGGAAACATAAATTGCGACATTGTCCTTCAATAAAGTATTTACATTCCTAACATTATATCATTGAAATGCGTTTTTTTTATATTCAGTTGAATTATTCACAATAAGTATAAATAAAGAAATATATTATTTAAACATATAATTCATTTTTCAGTAAGTACCTACAAATCAACACAAATACTATTTTGGATAAATTATATTTAAATAAATATATTTTTTTAACTGTAGTAACGTCATTTGTATATTATTAAAAGTTTAATGAGTTACACTCATTCATTTTCTTACAACTAACTAACACACTAACAGGCAAGTCAAAATGTATACAATTATTTGTGAAATCATTATTTTATATTTCATTGTTAAATTTAAAATTTATCGTATATTTCTTATCCAATAATATAATGTGTATTTTTTACTTTTCATTATTATCACTTTTTTTAAAAAAAGAAAGAAAAAATGTTAACTCTTAATAATTCTATTAGAAGGATAATTTAAAAGTAATTTCTGACATGAAGTTAATAATAATTTATAAATTTTATATATTTATTTAAATTTTTTATCTTTTTTTCCGCATTATTCATTGTAAATAATACATGCTAATTGCTTTTATTTACTAAATTGTTATTTCAAATCAACTTTAATAAAAGTATAATATAAATTAAATGATTTCGTTATGAACATTTTTCTTGCTATTTTTATATCCAAAATAATAAAATTACATTCTACTTTCTACTTTCTCGAAATAATTTTATCACTAACATAAATCAAATTATATGCACATCGTTTTAAACTATAATTATTTTACGATTTTACTAAAGTATAAATTAATCTTCTAGTAAATATCTATGAAGAAATTAAATATCTATTAAAAATGTATAATAATAATTTGATTAAATTATATACCTATTTTTAGAACATTCTAGTACCTAGGTACTATTTTAGCACAATCATCCTAGAATAGGGGCTACTCTTAATATAATTTATGATTTTATTATTTATTTCACTCAAAATATATTTT
Source organism: Tetraneura akinire (assembly GCA_021307375.1). NCBI lineage: Eukaryota > Metazoa > Arthropoda > Insecta > Hemiptera > Aphididae > Tetraneura > Tetraneura akinire. The sequence goes on along the minus strand of JAIUCT010000017.1, from coordinate 3,932,952 downwards.
TATTTTTTATAAATTTATAACATAATATTAATATCATTATATTATTATATTATATTTCTAATAGGCATATTAATATTAAAAACATTGCTCTGCTGGTATTTGTTTATTATTATTATTTTTTTTTTTTATTCTAATTTCTAATGCTTTTTATAATTTTGTTCTAAAGTTTAGTTTTGCAAATTAAACACACGATTTATCAACACAATATCATACATAAACAAATGTACCAAATAAACCATTTTGTATTATATCTAACTAAAACCGTTTATTTAACCTATTACATACCTACTCGTATAGTCGTATATAAAATATTATCAAGTATTGTAAAATATTCCATGATTACATTTCAATATTATCCAATTAATTTTTAGTCAATGTTTTTAAAGGTTAGGTTTCATTCTAATATAATATACAAAGCACAATAATCACGAAAACTAAAACTTATCGGAGTAAGGTCAGTATAAATTATAAACCGGTTCGTATTACTCGTAAAAACCATGATTTTTCATATTCAGATTCTCCAAAACATATATTTATATGCCTATTTATCCTTCATAAATATCTTGTCGAAAAATCTTAAAACGTGACCGATCGCAAATATCTAAATGTAATTAATATACTCGTATACCACATAATTATAATATTATTATTATTTTTACGAGTCGTATATTCCAAAATATTATGCATATAACGAAATGAATATTATGTTTTATAGAAATATAAATATTATTCCCATAAAATCATGAAATTAATTATTTTTTTTACCAAATACATAATATTATACAGATATAGATGAATAATATAATATTATTAAAAAATAAAACAAATATCTCTATTTCATAAAATAGTTTTTAATTTTATTATTTTAAATAGCAATAATATAGAAGATAGAATATTTAACAATGGATTCGCTATATTATAAAATTGAAAATAGTATTTTATTTTCAATTATACATAAATGTAATTAATACCTATATAAAATTTAAAAATTATTAGTTACTTATTTTTGTACCTACTCATGTTTTCAAATACTGTGCGTCGATTTAACATATAGTGCTGTATCGTGTTGACAATTTTAATAATGGCCATCGTGATAGAACTCAACATTATATTGAAAATTTATATAATAGACGTACATATTACAATATAACACGCGTATAATATACCTATAAAAATTATATATCTGTATAATAGACACCGAAGTTTCGAGAAACGAAAGCCTGGCACGGAATGCGAAAACCGTTTTATGCTCGTCGAGGAGATTATAATAATAATGCGAGGAACACTGACGAGTGTGTCGTCGAGTTTTAAATTGTTAAATCGCGGATCGTGTTCGCGACTCGTAATATAATGGTCGATTACTTTAGAAATGCACGGAGGAGAAAAGCAAAAAATAAAAACGTGGGGAACGCGTAATTGTTTTCGGTCGTCTAGCTCTAGATGAACTTTGCGAAAAGAAAGAGAGAAATAATATATAGTTTAGGTATACGTACGTATAAAAAGCAAATATTTCGAGAGAAAGAGAGAAAACTCTCGATCCAATCGTGATTCAGTTAACGTTTCGTCTATTATTCGTATTACGTTTACGTACATGAATATAGCATAATATACTCGCGTGCGTTTTTTTTTTTTTTTTTTTTTGTTTCGGATCGTTTGTTTTTCGACTGGAGTGGATGTTGCGTTAAGGAAGAGAATGCGACGACTATACCAAGTGTGTTTGTCGGTAATGTCATTAAATATATAAGTTGGGGTCGAGAATAAAAAAAAAACAAGAAAAAGAGAAAGATAAAACATAATCTCCCCGAACGGTCGTAAGAAGGTGATGACTTGTTCGCGGGATGTCTTTTGCACGGTGCGGCTCCTCACCCCGGGACGATTGCAGATTTGCAGACGAAGGGCACGCGGGCGACGGATATAATAAGACGAAAAGAGTATACGAGAAAGAAACGGACAGTAGTCGGCTACGCAATAATAATATTACGTATACGATGCTAAACTTATGTAAATTAGTGGAGGACTCGGCAATAGAATCGGGGCGAAAAGCTCCTCGTCGCAATGTCGTACCGACGTAATCGTTTGCTTTTTATTCTCTGTCCTCTTACATTATTATTTTGAATGTGCTACACGCAGTCATGACTTCCGTTTAATACGATTTTCTTCCTTTCCCCCACATTTAAATATATACTCGTTCATACATAAATACAATATATATATATGTATATATATTAATATTATACTAGACGCGTAAAAAAAGGAAAAAAAACAGTTCAATTTGTCCTTTGCTTATTTTTTGTATACTTCCTTCTAACATTTCTTTTTTATCCAAAAAACCTGTTACCAATTGTTTTAAATCGAATAACAAAACAATTGTGTTTTAGTCTATTTTGTGCTCTGTTTTGAAGAAAATAATATTCAGTTTATAATATTATGATATCAATATAATATACAAGTTATAATACCTTCCGATCTGCGTATTAAATTCCAAAAACTATATCAGCTAGGATTTTTAATTATAAATATAGATAATAATATTAAACGTATATTATATTTTATTATTTTATAATTTTGATAAAACTATTCGTTATTTATAACCACTGATGCCGATTACAAAATAATATTCTTAAAAAAAAAAAAAAAAATGTTCGGTCAGATATTTATAATATTGTTTCATATATTATATTAAAGATCGATACAAAGATATAATAATTTAAAATATATTTATACTTCCCTCGTTGAACCGCTAAATTCCTAGGTAAATAATAATATAATAACATAGGTATTGAAAAAAATATTATAATATTTATTTTTCGATAAAAAAGAAGCATTTTAATCGTATTTCTTTGAATTTAGATGCTAAATACCCGAAAGGTATGAAATACAATTTAAAACTATTAAAATAAGCCGTATTATTTCGTATTATTATTTTTATTTTTATTTTCTTATTTTATAAGTACCAATTTACTTGTTAAAAAACTTAAATAAAGCTCAATTTGAATATCTATATAAACGTTTTATTTAAATATTTAAGGCGTTTTTCTTGAATAAGATTTTTCTAAGAATAATACTTTAAAAAGTTTATTTGGTCAACTTTTTTTTTTAACTCTCTTTATTACAGTTCAAATGTTTCGCAATAATATAGTTTTTCCTTGAAAATTTTCCGCTTAAATGATTAAAAAAATGCAAACCAACAACGAAATAAAACTATATTAAATACGGTGTTAAAAATATTTCCACGCGTGCACAGGACGACATATCATGCACGAAAAAAATAAATAATAACGGTCAAATAAGTTCACGTGAACAAGTGATTCTATAAAGTTATAGTCATGCGGTGTACGCGAATTTTCGACATTGTTATCGATCGTTTCGGGGTAGTCGGAGAAATAATTGAGATGATGATAAAAACATTTATATGACAATAATATGACATGACGTGTAAATACAAATGCACTGTTTCGTGTCGAGAAGAACAAAAACTATACAATTGAAATTCGAATGGAATTTCGAGAGGATTTATAGCTGAAACAATATGATACTTCATACTTAAATCTAAAGGAAATAATCATGTGGGAAATTATTATATATTTCTTAGGGAATTTCTATATTATTAACTTTCGTTATTTTATAACGAAAAAATATAGTTTCCGATAATAATATTACATAATATAGCACGTCATTATTCGAACATTTTATTTAATTTTTCATAGAAAATTTTATGGCAGAAGAAGAAAAGTTATCCGTCAATGACGGCCGCGTACAGTTCTCTTCAGGTGGTGGCGGCGGCGGCGACGGTAACGGTGTGGCCATGGAATGGTGCGACAATAAATTACCGGCCACCATTGCGAACACAGTGGCTGTAGTCGCCGGAGTGATCATCGCGTGGTGTCTACTATACGTGAACGTGGCACCCGAACTGATGGCAATGCCCGGCGGCAGCCTGGCGTCCATATTTCTGCTATACGTGACCGGCACATTGGCCGGTCGACTGATTGGCGCAATCGGAGGCCTTCCTCCGCTACTGGGCATGATGTTGGCCGGTATAGTCCTTCAAAATACTGGCCTGTATAACGTCACCGGGTGGTGTTTTCAACTGGTGTCAACCATGAGGTGAGCTTTTACGCCATTACTTTTTTGACCATTTCGTTGTCCCGAAGAGAAAGTAAAATGGAATCAAAATTAATTCAAAAACCACGTGTCCACGTGTAGTATTATCCACTTGGTTATAATTATAATCAATTACAATAACAAACTATATGGTCGCAATGTTTAGATTATATTATAATATTTTGCATTATATTTATACATATTTTACTTAATTTATTCATGCAGAGAAGCCGCACTGACTGTAATTCTTATAAAAGGTGGCCTGGAATTAAACGCCGGTCAATTGCGTCGGCTCAGCGGCGTTGTGGCCAGGCTCACGGTGTTGCCGTGCGTAGCAGAAGCTGTGGCCGCGGGAATTGCTGCACATTATATTTTACCTAATTTTTCATGGGTCTGGGGACTAACACTCGGGTGAGAAACCTTTACTACACTATTTGTATAATATTATTATGTACACAATGAATTATTATTATTTAAATTATTTAAATTATTCAATATTAATAAGTCAATAATATTTTTTTAGATTCACATTATCCGCTGTCAGTCCGGCCGTACTAGTGCCCAGTCTGTTTCGACTGAAACGTTTGGGTTACGGTGAAATAAAAGGCGTCAACACTTTGTTAATTGCTGCTTCGAGTTTAGATGACATTGTGTCCATCAGCGCTTTTGGGATATTAGTAGGTGTTTTGTTCTCAACTGGTATGTACTCGTTTTTTACCTACTTTTTTATTTAAATTTAATATTTAATTTCATATTATACATTTTTCCCAACGCGTAAATATCATATTGCTTTTATATTTTCATATGATTTCATTTCTTCATTATTTCGTTTTTCGAAAAATTTTATGTAATCTGTGTATGAGTTACTCATTAAGAACAACATTACAGGAAGTTTGACCAGTAAAATAACCCAAGGTCCCATAGATGTATCCATTGGAACCGTAACGGGACTTGTGTGGGGTTCCATTTTGATATTTGTACCCGCTTCGCCATGGGCCATGACATATAACAATAAGGCTGATAATAGAAATATCAAAAAGTTACAAGTAAACTAATACGTTATTTTTATAAACCACCCTATATATTAGTTAATTTATAAGAAGAGCTTATGTTGATATATTATACATATGTGTATATTTTGTTGTTCTTTTAGTCAGTACTATATGTCTATAAATAATTCATAATATTACTATAAAGTATAGGTAAATAACATTATTATATTTCCTACCTGTATATATTATAATTGTTACACATTTTTACCCGTTTTCGTATGTAGGTAATTATTGTAAAATAATATCACTGTGGTTATTTCGTCTTTAACATAATTTTATATTAATAATTTATTATTCCAAAACGTATAATTCACATAGTAATTACATTTTTAATGAACCCTTAAACAATTTTTCACAAATTATTTATATTTTATACGGATATATTTCTTTAATATTTTTACCCTATAATATTATAATAATTAGTCTCGTCAATTTTGCGAGTATAATCGTATAAGCTATAAGTTATAACTTTTGTTTTTTCAAATAAAAGATTAAACGATTGGTTACGGCCAAACGATCGTTTCTGTTGGGCGCCGGCGGATTTCTCGCGGTTACTGGTAGCACGTGGTGCGGATATCCTGGTGCCGGACCGTTGGCATGCATCATATCGGCATTCGTGGCTGCAACCGGTTGGAGGAAGAGATCGAAAAAGCAAATAATTAATTTTCCAGTGATTTCAGCAAATGCTAACGACAATAATATTGATGATGATGATGATGATGATCCGGTAGTAAATGTGTTCGAATGCGCCTGGGTTGGTCTCCAACCAGTACTGTTCGCGTTCATCGGCACTGATCTCAAATTCGAACTTCTCAAGAGCGGTGACATGATCTTCCTAGGATTAATCGTACTTGCGTTTGGATTAGTGGTAAGACACGTTTATTAATTTTAGTGAAATATTTAACCTACCCTAAAAAAAAAAATTACTCCTAATTTATAAATCTTAAATTGCAATTATGTCATATTTTTTATAAAAAAAAAAAAAAGTCATCATTATATAAGTAATTCTAAAGGAATACGTAATTATTAATAACCTATAATATTATCATCAAAATATGACATTGACTGTTCTTGCATCGAGTCGCATAATAATTATAATATAATACGTACTACCTCAGTGACGGAATTTGAACATTTTTTTTTTTTTTTTTTTTTTTTGGTAGGGGGGGGTCATAACTGGTGAAGGAGTCCAGACCTCATGGACCCTTCTGTAAATCCGACACTGTATTAATATGTAATACATCATATTATAGATTATGAATATTACAATTTAATTTACGAGAGAAATTTTTAACGGTTTATTATTATATAATAATTGTTGAAAAAAATAGAATTCCATTACTCAAAGTAGTTACAAATAAAAAAAAAATTACATGCACTCATAAAAAGTATTATAGTTATTATGTATGTTTTTTATTTTATTTGTATTTATATTGTAATAGATTGCCAGAAATTAATAATTTCAAAGAATAAGTAATATTACAACAAAAAATATTATTGCTCAATAAATTATTTATTTTGTTTTTTTTTAGATTCGTTTAATTGTTACCACGTGCTCAGTAATAGGAACAGGATTCAACCGTAAGGAAATACTATTCGTCAATATCGCATGGTTACCTAAAGCCACCGTTCAGGTAACTATAATAAACTGTAATAAACATAATGAAAAATAAATATATATATTATAATTAATAATTTGTCGTTATAATTTTATTATTTGTTGTATAGGCTGCATTAGCTCCCGTGGCTTTGGATATCGCAAGAAATTTAGGTACACCAGAAGATGTTGAATGTGCAACTCGATTAGTGACGATCGCTGTGATCTCAATTTTGTTGACTGCGCCGATTGGTGCATTCGGAATACAATTATTTGGTCCCAGATTGTTACCCAAGTCTAGGTAACAGGGATTTTAATAGAAATTTGTATTTTTGTTCAAATATAATTAAATTAAGAAAAAACAAATTTAATGTAAGAACTAAATGAAAATAATAAACTAAAATAAAAAAAATATTTAATTTTATATTATATACCTACCTACTATCAACTATAGCCAACAATATATAATAACTCTACTTGATCACTTCATTTAATATATAGAATTAATTAATATATATTATAGCTATAATATTAAAATGTTTGTTTGAATATCAAAATTAAAATGATTTGTGAATTAAGTATATTAATATACTCGTAAGTTAATAAATATTTAAAAAATGCTAAATTTTATATAGCAAATTCGATAGCATGATAAAAGAAAATACTGAGGTATTCTGCGTATAAGGTAGAACTCTCGAAATAAGTTCTACACAACAAATTTGTCCTCAGTAGAATTACCAAGGTTAAAATTTCTTATCTGAAATTAACTTTAACCGGGATCACGTAATGAGAATATTATTGGATTTCCTAAAAAAGACTATTGTGTAAAAAGGGCTTTAATAAATCGTGAAACGGTAGAACGACCAAAGTATGTGACGAATGTGTCCTAACCTAACCTAACCTAACCGATGCACAATATTTTTTTACAATACCTACAATAAAAGTATATATCAAAATTAACTGACACTTAAAATTAATTCATGCAATCCATTATATCTAATGTAAACACTTCATTTCTGGATATAGAAAGAAATCAAATAAACTATTTGATAATTATTATAATTACTGCATATTTACATGAAGTACAGGTGGAAAAGTTGAATATAATATTTTAAAAAGGTACTAGAAGAGCGAATATTATTACCGAACATAATCTTAAATTCTCAACACAATATGCATTAGAAAAAGAAAATCTAGTAAATATCGTAAATTTGGCCATAGAGGAATTTGTTCATTCTAGCATATAATTGATATAAAAATTCTTAAAGAACAAATAAAATATATTAAAACTCAACTACCCGTAGGAATATCTATACAATTAGTTTAGATAATTCGGGAATATCAAAATTGCTACAGCTAATTTTCATAGCTGTAATTTATGTAGAGAATGTAATATTGTTTTTATTATGGAAATACATTTACTTAATATAGTTACGAATTTATATTAATATTTATTTAATTTATATTGTTTACCTGTTAATATGACGTATTATTGAACATCGAGTTATTACTCTTATTCAACAATAATTAACAAACTTCCTAACAATTTAAAGATTTTGTTACACGATAAATGTATCAAAATTTATACAAAATCAATTGAATATTACAAATATAATTTCGAATACTTCGACGACTTTAAATAAAGACTCAAAAGTGAAAACCAATTTGTACAAACTCTTAGAATATTCTAAGTCGTTAATATATTTTAAAAAAATAATTAAAAAATATATATAATAATGTAGTATACAGTGGGATTAACAGCTAACGAGTAACCATTTTCATATAATCAGTATTGGTTTAGATTTAATGACAAATTCAATAGATTTATTTTAACGTAATAATAATTTCATCTTCGGATCAGTAAAATATAATATTATACTTCGATAAGAAGAAAAACGAAATTATTTTTTTCACTACTATTTGACCAGTATCGCCGTATAAAAACGTCGTTTGGAAAATACTCCACTAGGTATATTCATTTGTAGTAAAGGCGTGTAATTAAACCTACGAACTTCATTTAAAACGTAATGTATGCTGCTATCTGCTGGCTATTAAATAAAACTAAAACTATTTTACTAATATTTTATTTTATACAATTTATAAACGACATTGATTTTCTTCAATCGTATTACATTTTGTGTGCGTAAATTACCTATACTGTAAGGACCTAATTCTAAGCTATCATATTCACAGTTACTTTTTACATCACCGACTAAAATATATAATTTATATTACATAATAATAAAATATATATTGTATATATTATCTTTCTGGTCAATGATTTACACGTAAATAATTTTAAAAATCATAAATTTGTTTTTACTTGTTTTTATTTAAACCACTACATAATGAGTAATAATAATTTAATATTTAAATTTTCAACAAATAAACGAATATATTAATTTACATATTGTTCTCATATTATGTAACATCCTTCCTTGAGTTCCTATGAGTAATTGTTTTAGTTCTTATGTTATATCTACTTATATTATTATCAGTTGATATTTTATCATAGAAATAATTAATTGTATTTTTTCATGTCATGTAAAATAATATTGTTCCTAAAGAGTTTACATTCTGATTTTGGTATTTGTATTTTTACTTTTTTGTTCATTTTATAAATATAATTTATGAGTCAATTAAAATTAAATTAAAAAAAATTTTTTTTGGTATAAAATACGAATTATCAATTTGTAGTATTCGAAATATATATTTTTTATCATTTATAAATCGATACCAAAGAAAATTTAAAAAAAAATAGTTTATTATACAAGTTAACAAGTTGTAGTATTCGTATATAATATCTTTAATAAGTCAATACGACAAAAAATTTTTAAAAATTTTTTTTCGTATATTATACAAGTTAACAAGTTTTAGTTTCGTATGTATTATATATAAGTCGAAACAAAAAATATTTAAAAATAATGTTTTTTCGTATATTATTTAAGTTAACAAGTTATAGTACCTATTCAAATATATGACATAAACAGTGTATAACGTTTTTATGTAAAATAATTTCTCACCTTAATATTTAAATTATTATTAAACAGAACACAATTCCTACTAGTTTGAAATTAATAAGACAAAAAAGTATCCTTTTAAGTTCTGAGCGAAGCAAAGAATTTAACAATACGTATATAGTGGTTTACAATAATGTGTGTCTTTATTTTTTATGTGTGTAGTGTGTAAACACTTTATCGACTAGAAATAATGTTCGAATATTCACGAATAGGTAGTATATGGTTCCGGTAGGAAAGTGGATGTAGTTTTTACTTTATTTTGATTATTTTTCGAATTTCAAAAATTCAGCTAATGGATTGGAAAATCTGCAGAAAAATGAGAAAAATTCAGCAATTTTTTGGGAATCAAATTTTAACGAAATTTATTTTAATATTTTACGATAACTCAGGCGATATTTTACTTAGAAACTTAAAAATTTTTGAGGTGTTCACATAGATACATTATAATATAATATACGTAATAAAATTTTTGAATCGATACATTTATTTTTTGTGAAAAAATAGAACCTTTAAAATTTCCCAATATTTTTATTTTTATCCCTATAATGTTTCATAAAATTGACAATATTGGTTTTAATTATTATACATTTTTTTGAAACATAATGATTATAACTATAAGTATTAACACTTGTTAATAATATTAATTTAATTTATTTTCAAAATATTTTAAAAATATTCTTTATTTTTTTTAAAATATTTTTCATTATTTTCAATTTATTATACTTCAACGTTACTTACCTACTTGTATTTTCATCGTGAATATTATGAATATAAATTATACGTTTTCTTCCCAAAAATATTTATATACATCTAAGCGACGTGATCTAGATTGAGATTTTGAAATATATACAAATATGATTTAATTATCATGTTGTAAATATTATTCACTTTATAGATAACAATATGCGGATTAGATGTATTTATAATTATTTATATGATCAATGATTATTGTTTCATTGCTCTCCCCCACTTTAAATATTTTATAACATAATATTATATAAATTGCATTATAAAACTCTTTATCATACTAATATCATAATATCAATTTGACATAATTATTATTTTCTGTTTACAGGTACATAGGTACACATAATATCAAATGTATGCTGTATACAAAGTTGAGAAAATTCTAACACGTGTATAGTTTAATTTAATATTATTGTACAATCATAAAATGTCGAACACCGACGGAGAGAAGACCGCTTTTATCAAACATAACGATTCATCGACGGTGAACTATGGCAGTACATTTAATGGTAACGTATTTATACCGTACCTATTTATAATATCACCTAAAACAAAAATTGTAGTTTTCGTAAATAATTAATATCTGGTCCAGGCTCGTGTTACGGTGATAGTTAATTATTGAAAAATATAGTTAAAGAGTACACCCGAATTTTAAATTTTATTTCCCGTGATCACTAAATTATTTTGTATTTGAGTTATTTACACGAAATATTTAAAAATATTATATTTACATACAGACACGTTCTTATCACAAAACAATAGTTTGTACAACACGGAAAGATTTGCGAACAAATTTCCTATTTTAGAATAAATAAAAAAAAAGTGTAAATTCTAATATTATTTTTCTAAAATATTAGTAATTTTAAATTATAAATAAACATCAGATTATAATAATAAAAACATAAATTACTCGCATAAAATACCTTAATAACTTAACTGCATTGTATGAATAATAAAATTTATATTTTCAAAATACCAAGTAAGCATAATATTTTAATCCTTTCGTTCTACACCAATGACTATATAAAGTCATGTACACGCAAGTGTATTTTTATAAAAATGAATTACGTAGAATTGGTAATATTAATACAAAAATCATCAATACAATATTATATTAGATGGGACTTTATACGAGTTTACAATATATAAATTTTTAATGAATCGATAAGACGTATTTTTTTTTAAATATAGTTACCTATTGCCCTATTAGTCTAGATTATAACGCAAGCCATTATGATGGTCAATTCGTTACCCGATAAAATGATCTAGACACGTGCTGGACGCCGCCGGTACAATTAGGGCATAACAATAATTGTTTGTTTTTTTATCATCTTATGTAATATTTAAAACACAAATTTATCAGACTGGCGCTTGTCTAATTAAGTATACATAATATAATATGTTATACACGGAAATAAAAGTTCTTAGCAATTCATCGTATTATAAATATGCATGTCAGATTTTTTTTTTTTTTTTTTTTTTTATTAATCAATATTATTTTGTCCGTGAAATACGATTTTAAAAATAAAATAATTGTAAATATTATTAATTCATGATGGAGAAAGGGTGGGGTTTTAATTATTATTGTTCCTTAACCCTCGTCTAACCCTTTTCATGTGCAAACCGTACCAATGAATGTAACACATTTTAATATTATACCATAAAATTTATACGCATGTTATATAACAATTTAACTGCTCTAATTATTAATGCAAAATTATCATATTACAAATCGTTGAAGTATACAAATAAATAATAATATGTTATAGTATACGCGCGGTTTGATACGAAAATATATCTACCGTAGTAATTTCTTTACTTTAGTTATTCATGATTCCATTCATTAAAATAATATAACTATTCGTTATAAGTCATATAATATTTAATCGAATATTATGTAAATAATGTTATATAAAATATTCAATACCTTTGTGGAGAACGAAGAATATTATAATACCTGTAGTTATTAATACCATTTAATGCACACATAATTTGTATATATTTTAAAATTAAATTTGCGCCTATATACTTTTCTTTGGTACAGTAAAAAATATATTATCATCTACTTACTACGGTAATTAAAATTTTGTCGAATATTTTGTAAAGATAAAATTAATCCTCTTTTATAAGAATTAATTTTTATTCAATCGAAAACGCTTACTGCAAGAAAATAAAATATACATCGCCTATATTATATTATACTACGTATTGATGCAATTTATTTAGAATAGTTTATTATTTGTTTTGTTAATTTTAATAAAATATATTTATTAAAAAAAAAAAGAATAATAATGAGTAAACAACTGAAGATTTGTTAAATTTTTGAATTTAATATTCAATAAAATAATATTACAATATTTATATTATTAACACTACAACGTTAATAATTGAAGGTTTAAGGTCTATATATTGAAACATAAGGTCATGCACGTTGATTTGCACGTAATTTCTAAGTCTCTCTAATGTTCATTCAAGGTAAATTTAAGTACCTATAACTTCTTATGTCAATATAGGTATCATATTTTTATATTTTTCTTGATAACCGCTTATCAATTGCCTAACAAATTGATTTAAATTTAAATTACTTCGATCGCATAAAATAATAAATAATATATTAATAAAAATGAACGATTATATTATCTTATTTCCTTAATTATAATATTGTCGTGTAAAAAAATTCAAATATGTATTAATATTCCTAATATTTTATGTCGTATCTAACCTACTTGTATAACCTTGCGCACATAACGATTTAAAAAAACTTATAGGTATAACATAATAATATTATAGACTATAATATAATTTTCGAGTGTTTTGTTATTTTTAAGACAATATAATTATATATAATGTCGTTTTATATGATTCCGATTTATCGATATATATACGTTTGCTTATCCAACTTTTGGTTCATTGTTGATACTCGCATAATGGTATTATCTAATTCTCTCACAATGCCACCAAAAAACTTAAAATAGATTAACCTTGTCCAATAGTTAAGACTATAATATAAGAGTCTATAATAATAAAGATAACAATTTTTACATGTGACATGATAATAATTATAATATAATGTAAATGAATTTCTGAAAAAAAAATCTCAAAAAAAATGTACCTAAGACTCGTTTTTGAAAAGGAATTAACATCAATTTAAGTCTCAGCATTATTAAAATCAAAATATCAATATATTATACTCGTCGTCGACGACTCGATAGATCGGAGACAGCTGATGGTTGTAAAAAAAAAAAAAAAATAATAATAATAATAATAAATAAATAATATCAATTACACAATAATCATTAAAACGATAGTACTCCGCAGACGTAACACGACTACGCTGTGCACACAATACTTTGTCAGTCGGGTATCTTATCACGTCGGGCTGCGAATCGCGAACGTTATCATCGTTCGTTTAATATAATTATATAATTTATAATATTAATAATATAAATATTGTCTTAATATCAATATTTGCATACGATTCTCGTTTAATTAACTCACACACATCGAGTGATTCCGATCGGTGTATCGTCCATTCCTGAGCCGAGAGTGTGCATAAAATTCGTTAATATTTTTAAAAGTATACGGGTAATTTTTTTCTCTCTCTCTCCGAGAATCCGTTCGCCAACGTTTTAAACGGGGTATATTTTTTCAACGATTTTTTTTTTATTCGTTCTTCCTTCTTTTCAGACCAGGAGAGAATGCTGGACGGTGACCAAACTGACGGCGGTAACATGACGGAAAACGCACAGGAAATGCACCACCAGCGGCTACATCATCACGATCAGCGTCGCGTGCAATTCGTCACTGACACGGACCGTTATCCGATATTGGCCCGGTTCGACGATCGGCTGCCGTCCACCGCGGCCCATCTGACGGCCACGTTGCTGGCCGTCGCAATCGTCTGGTACCTGTTACGCGTGAACGTGACGCCCGCGTTAATGACGGTGCCCGGCGGCAGTGTAGCATCGATATTCTTGTTGTACGTGGTCAGCATGGCCATCGGTCGGGTGATGGACATGATCGGTGGACTCCCGCCGTTGCTCGGCATGATGGTGGCCGGCATCGCCCTACAAAACTGTGGCCTGTTCACTCTTAACGCCGACTGGTGCATTCATCTGGTGGCCATAATGCGGTGCGCTCGTTACAAACATAATGCATCTTTTACAAAGCCGTATCTGTGGAAGGTCACCCTTATTCACACTAAAATTTATGATTAATATTTATAATGTTATAACTATTAACGTTTTTCAAAGTCGTAATTTTTCAATATCAAAAATCAAAATTATTCGTTTATTTAATATTAAGTTCGTCCGTTTAGAATTCTATACACATCTTCTCGCTGCTAACGACAATAATATAATGACTCGATAGAATTTCTGTAAATAATTAACCATGTTCTAGAATATACCTATTTCAAAATACAAATTTATTATTAATCACACTATCGAAATGTTCAATTATCGAAACCACAATACGCAAAATCTTATAAATACTTATTCTTACTTATATACAATATCAATTTAAATCCAATCCCGTCCCTTTACGAGCACGTTTTGACACGGCCTTGTACATTATTATATTATAATAACAATATTAAGTGTTAATTATATTATTTATATTACCACGGCGATTTTGTCCAAATTTTCATATTTTCATATTTGTAATAATTATAAAATTATAACATAGTGTTGATGGGTTCAATTTAATTTTAAAGTTATAACTTATAAGAATTGTTAATATTCTGAAAATATTAAAATTTTAGGAATCGTTTGTTTAATGATTCCAGATGACATTTCATTTAAATTTAATCGTTTAAAAAAATTTACGAATCCATATGATTGTTGTAATTTATTGCAGTATTTAATACGAGCGTATCACATTTTCAAGTGAAGTTCAAAATTGTTTGTTTTTTGAACACCACAGAACGCGATATAATTTTATTAATTATTATTAACCTATAATTATTGATTAAATTTCATTTATATAATAATATTGTCTATTTTTAAAAATTAGAAGAAAAGTTAATTTTTTCCCTATTTAAATTCTGATGCGAATGTATCAAATCGACCAACCATTTAACCTTTTATCATTTTACACTTGAACTTGTGTATAAATAATGAAATGGTTTATAATAATATGAACTAATTACGTATTAATTATCGAATTTTACATTTGAGTTATAGCTGAGATTCTTTTTTTTTTTATATAAATTTTGTGTTAGTTTACGATTCTAATTATTAAAAAATTTTTTTTATTATTATTATTTTTTTTTTTTGGCATCCGCATTATTTTTACAATATTTTATTCGTCATTTTTAGAGAAGCCGCACTTTCGGTAATCCTAATCAAAGGTGGACTTGAACTGAACCCAAACCAATTGCGAAGACTCAGTGGTGCCGTAACTAGACTGTCATTGTTACCATGCATAGGTGAAGCTGTGGCCGCAGCTGTTGCTGCACATTATATTTTGCCAAACTTTTCTTGGGGATGGAGCTTGACTCTAGGGTGAGAGTAGTTGATATGTCTGTTAATTGATCTTTATTTAATGCGAAACATATTTTGTGTAATACAAATTACAAATTCTAATTTATCTGGAGTTTAATATAAAACGATATAAATGTTAGATATTGTATAAAAATACAATATTAATATATTGAAAATACGTATTACTCTACAATAAAATATTATATTATGATTAATTTTATGAACGTACTATCAAAATGGATACTTCCATGAACTTAAATATTTTATATTAAAGGTTCACTCTGTCGGCCGTCAGTCCAGCAGTATTAGTGCCAAGTTTGTTGCGATTAAAACATTTGGGTTATGGCGAAGAAAACGGCGTCAATACATTGGTTATTGCTGCGTCTAGTTTAGACGATATCGTATCAATAAGTGCATTTGGAGTTTTACTAGGCATCATTTTTTCAACTGGTACGCCTAAATACCAATTTATGAAATACTTATTTAAGACATTTAAGATATATTATACTATGTGAAAATTTTAGAATTCGAGTTTCTCGGGATTTGAAACTGTTTATGAATTTATTCATCTATGGCCATATACTATAGATAGATTATAGAACAAAATTGATTTTTCTTAAATAGGTGATTTGACTAGTAAAATAGTACAAGGTCCCGTAGATGTTTGCATAGGGACCGCATTGGGCATCGTATGGGGATTCATTATGATTTTCATACCACCTTCACCGTGGTCCGAAGTATATATCGAAAAGAAAAATGCGAATACAAACAAAGAAAGCCAAATGAAGGAGGTGAAATATTATATTGTATGATTTATAATATTAACATACGCATGTATTACTTTTAAATCATATCGTTTGTAATTAGTTTTTTTTTTTTAACAATTTAATATTTATAAATATATTTTATCTATCTACATCTACATAATATATCCTCTTTGTGACAACGCTATTGTAGTTTATACAAATACATATTTTACGTTAAATAACACAATACTATACGATTTGTTTAGAAAGAAACTGAAAATTGGATAATATCCATGAGAGCTTTTCTATTAGGCGCTGGCGGATTTCTAGCGGTCACAGGAAGTCAATATTACGGATATCCGGGAGCTGGTCCATTAACGTGCATCATATCTTCATTCGTGGCGGGTACCGGTTGGAAATGGAGAGTGAAAAATCAATGCAATAAAATGACGATTACGCCAAATGATTTCGATGACAATCAAGAGGACCCGATTGAAAAAATATTCGAGAATATTTGGTTCGCCCTCCAACCTGTGTTATTTGCATCCATTGGGACAGAAATCAAATTCGAACTTCTAATGGGCAGTAACATAATTTTCACTGGTACAATGGTCCTGGTGGTTGGATTAATTGTAAGTAACATCTAGGGAAAAAACATAAATTTATAATATTTCATAGACTGAAGTTATAGATAAAATCAATTAAAATAAAAAATTAAATAAATATAAATATAAAATTCATAATTATAATTGACATTTTAGATTCGTTTGATTGTCACATCGTGTTCAGTTTACGGCACGGGATTCAATCGTAAAGAAGTGATATTTATTAATATCGCGTGGCTCCCAAAAGCTACCGTTCAGGTAAAGAAGTTATAATATAATATTCTTACTGTATAACATAATAAAATTATAATGATATTATAATATCTAAACAACAAGTCATTTTCTAGAAAATAAAAATAGAAACAATAATAATTAATAACTCTGCTATCTACCAGAGTAGTAATACTATTAGGTATCTGTTATATACCTAGTTATTGATTATTAATTATATTATATGATTAACTAATATATATTACTTATATAAAAAAAATAACAAGATACAATACATTTTTGCTTCATTATTAATATTTCTATATTATATTATTATTAATAATTTTTTTATATTTTTTAACATTAAAAATTGTTTTTATATAGGCTGCATTGGCACCAGTAGCTTTAGATATGGCAAGAATGATGGGTTCAAATGAGGACAAGCAAAGTGCCAGTCTATTATTAACAATTTGTGTACTTTCCATACTGATAACTGCCCCTATAGGAGCATTGGGGATACAATGGTTTGGTCCCAAATTATTGGCAAAGTCCCATCAATAAAAATTAACATAATTATAAATAATATTAAACAATTTTATTGTTAAAAAATTATGTTAAATTATGTTAAAATATAATAATTATATTTTTTATATTTTTTTATTTTTATTTCTTTTTTCTTATTCATTAACTATAAGACTATATTGACAAAAGATATTGGAAGACGAGCTGATACTGCTATGAGTGGGATACAGCATACAGGTGTAGAGTTGATAGTTCTGTATTTTGATTGAAATTTGAATGCAATAATATCGCATTTTAAAAAACTATTCTGAGCGAAGTCAGTCAGATAATTTATATGTATTATTATTATATCATTCAAATTTAGATATTATCGTAAGAATTTCAAAATTTTATGTCATGTATTAAATATACATATAAACACTCAGAAAAATTATCAAAGACTCTAAGTTCAATAATTCCTAGGTTATAGTAAGATATTTTATGATAATCTTGTAACTAAGTTAATCAATACATAGTAGAGCTCCAATAAAATATTCAAGTCTTAAAACTCAAAATTTCCAATTTTATCAAGCATTATATAGATAAAAATGAGAATTTTAACTATATCCACTTTCTAACCAGAAACATATGTTATTCGTAAAAATCGGATCATTATTTCTAGTCGAAAAAGTGTCTACAGACATAAAAAAAAAAGACACACATCATTATAAAACCAATACATTCTTCGGAATGATCCCTCGGAATCTAAAAGCATTAAATTACAAATATTACCTAAATATTGAATAAATGCATTGTTTACAGGTTGAAAAATAGTCACAATAAAAATGATATAAAAATAATAATAAAATAAATGTTTTGAATTATAAATAGATGTTTAAAATTCTAAAGAATTATTATAATTTTATCAAATATTAGAACTAATCGTTTAATGTCACTCAATGAAAATTAACACCAATGTTGATTGTAATCACTATAGATTTGTGTGAAATTATATGATAAAAAAGTAAACAACTATACAATTATTGGACCTACCCTTATTTTTTTTAGGTCATTAGCTTATTTTTTATTAAATTATATACGTTCTAATGGTTAATGTCCGTAAATTATTATTATTAACACTTTTATTCTAGCGTGAGTAAAAATTGAAAACTAAATTGATAATATTAATGTAGTAACTCAGTTCGTGGTTTGTTGTGCATTCGCCTATTCTTTTAGTACAATTCACTTTTTAATACAAACAACTTTAAAATAATAAAAAAAAAAAATTTTTTTTATTTATATTGATAGGTAAGTTAATTTTTATTGTCAGGAAAAATGGGCGATGATAGTATAATGTCATTGAAAATTTCCAAGGAACAAAAAAAATATCAAGATTTCCACATAAATATTGACAGTAGTCCTAACGAAGGTAAATTATAAATAATTAATTAATGTAATTAATTTATATTGAATAAAATAAAAATAATTAATACAAAATTAGAAACACTATATTCGTTATTCGTATAATAATTATTCTAAATTAGATATGTTATTTAATGAAACATAATACAAATAAAATCAATAAACCATAAAATAGTTTTGATATTTTCCGTTTAACTAGAAGAGAATGTTTACGAGACATTTGAAATGACCGAAATTGAGTGTGAACAGAAACGAAATTTAAATATCAACATAGATTTGGTTAATAGTACTAAGAAAATTCCATGGAACTTACATGATTGGTGCAATCATAAAATACTATACACCATATCTGAAATTGTTACCGGAATAATTTTTCTTTCAATTCTTGAAGAAATAATGCACTCCCTCAAATGTCAGACCGGAAATTATAACATATGGATATTAGCCTATCACATATTGTTTTACATGACCAGCTCAATATGCAGCCAAATAATTGCATACATTGGTGATTTGCCGTCATTTATCGGTATGGTATTAGCAGGAATGGTAACAGGAAGCCTAAGCATGAAAATTTACAAGAAATATGAAACTGAATGTATGAATTATTATTACTTCATTATAAGGTAGATAAACTTATTTGAATATTTTATTTCATAATAATAATTATTAATAAGCTTAAGTACCTAGTAGATATTATATTTCAAACAATAGGTATACACTAATGCTCGGTTACAACTTATTATAAATTTATAAAATTCAGGGATACGGTATAAAAATAATATACAAAACTTAAAAAGCTACATAGTAACTATACGGTATATGATAATTTTTATTTTTATGGCTAATCTAACAATATTTGACATATTAATATTTATAATAATACGAGTATAAATTTTCATTCAATTATATTATATTTTTGTTTGTACAGAGTTACATTATTCATAATGATGATTATTTGTGGACTCAAACTAAACGTCTATAAGTTACAGCGGATTTGTAATATATTGGTTAAATTAATATTATTTCTTCTCGTAATACAATTGATCGTATATAATATATATTCCTCTTTTTGGGCAAGTTATCTTGAATTCAACAAAATATTTTATTATAAGTAAGTGTAAAACGAGTAATTGATAATATTTTATTCTAACACATTTAAAATATCAATTTTTATTAGTATTAATTATTGTACCTATATTTTATAGAAATTAAATTTTACACAACAAACTTTTAACTGCCTATTTAGGATTCATGAGAAAAGCTAGTAATATATTAATTTTACTTTACCATTAGCTATTTTTTTTTTTTTTTTAATTTTATTTATGCAGTATATAAAGACGCTTAATTTGTTCTAAAATTTCTTCTATTAACACGTAATAAGAAAAAAAAAATATCTATTTGTAAGAAAATAAGATCAAAAATCAAAATCTTCCTAAAAAAAATGGTTCTTACATACACGAAACTTTTAAAATAACATTTAAAAAATATTTTTACGTACGAGTAGAATGGATGATGCTTTTCGAATCTAATTTATAATGCGCCACACAATTTATCTTTTCATCAATATTATCCAATCCATAATAGTTTATAATATATTGTTATCTTTTAAGTTTTAAATTTTAATAAAATCTTATAAATATTTAAACACATAATAAATGCAGATATATTAAAAATAAAACTTGTATGTGTTACCCATTTAATATTTTATTATTTTAAAGGATGGATTTGTGGATTATTAGTTCAGCCATATTAGTTCCAAACGTATTGCGATTAAAACGTATGGGCTATAGTAAAGAAAGCAATATATTTAACCTGCTACTTTCAGAAGCTAGTATTCTTCAGGCCGTACATTTCATTTTAGTTGAATTTATATTAATTATTATATCTTTACGTAGTAAGTATTCATTTTTCCTATATTATATCGAAAATTAAATTTCTTATTTGCTTGATCTTGACATATTTTACTAAATAATATTTTTAATAATAAATTATTAGCTATATTTTTATATACCTGTACCCATATGAAATCTCGTAATTTGATATATATTATATTTATTCTTACACCTGTATATCGTATAGTAAAATTATGACTTATGAATTGTATCTTGGCCTATGAAAATAATATTATTTTTATTTATATGCGTATGTTCATTTTTTAATACCTACCTAACGACTTAACCTATGTCTCTTCTACGCATTATCTAATATTTTTACTTTTTAGATTTAGAATAACATTATTATTCGTACCTATGTAAATATTTAAATTATCACAAATAAAAGATAAAACTGTATCCATTCGCTTATTATAAATAATAATTATACGTCTATTATAATAATGGTTAGAGTTAACCAAGCGAATTTTTTTTTATACAATAGCAAAAACGCATTCTAATATTTCACCACACCCATATAGTAATTTGTTTCACATTACATTATAATAAAATTCACATATATGTCCCTATGTCAAATATTGGTGTAATTATTAAATTCCATTTACGTCCAAACCTGCAATCATGATGTCCCTATGTAAGTACTTTAAATTACTACTCGTACCTAATGACATTTGTTATATAGCTACATGTCTGAATATTATGATAATAAAATCGTATTATTATTTTGAAAAATGTATTAATATTGTTTTAGACACTGATAAGGAAAACTATCGAGCATATTTTTACATTAAGAATTTATGCGTAACTCTAGTGATTTCCATTGTTTGGGGAACGTTATTGATGTCTGTGCAATCGTGGCAATGGACTAAAACGAAAAGTAAAAAGGCTAGTAATCTAATGGTATATAAAAACATGACGAAAAATTAAATTATCGAGTATCTAAATATTGTAACTATTATAATTTTATAACAATAAAAGTTAATATTTTTTTTTCTAAATTATATCAATAATCAAAAAATATTTTTATACGATATGCGTATAAAAATATAATACATTATTTAAAAATTAAATTAAAACATTAGAGGATGCACAATTTTTACAAATTTTTATGATTAATAATATACTCCAGATGCATAGAAAATTATGTGATTCAAATTTAGTTATTTGAATACTAAACGTTAGTAAATTGTAAATTATATAAGTTTTTTGTTTGAATACTTTCCGATTGTATTAATATTAATAACTACTACAATAATATATAAATATATACTATATTAATCATTCATCATAATATTATATTATACATTTATGATTTATACTTATAATAATATTTGAAAACTGATATTTAACAATCTCTACCCTTTTATTTGTAAACAATTTTTTTTATAAAATTAAGCTTTTTATTCCTAAATACTTTAATAGGTACGTATAATATGAAAATAAAGCGGATGACAGTATAATATTAATTGTTTTCAAATTCTATTTCAATAAATATAATTTATTGTTTTTTTTTTTTTTTTTTTTAGATCGATCATATACTAATTACTACAATAAGAGTGATTCTTCTATGTGTAATTATATTTCCATATGAACTAATATTTAAATCTGATTATTTATTGTCCGAATTGAATCAGTCTTTGGTATGTTTCATATCGTCATCGATAGCCGCTACCGGATGGATAAGAAGTTCCGGGAAGAAACATATTATTAACAATCAAAGAACGTCAATAATAACTGACGATCACAACGAGATCGAAAGTTCAATTAATGCAATAGTTAATATTTTTGAATACATTTTAGATATTTTTCAGACTTTCTATTGCATGGGTATTGGTCACGTTATAGGAATTTATATTAAATATTTAAATTTTACAAATATTAGCGTACTCCTGAGTATACTATTAGTACTAGCAATAAGTGCTACCGTAAGTATACCTATTTTGTAAAATAATTACATTCGTATAGCAATTAGATTATAATAGGCACAGAGAAAACGAAATTTCATTTATTCTGTGATATAGGTATGAACGTATATGATGTGTTTCTAAAAAGATATTGTGATTTTAAACATTATTGTATTATTTAAAAAAAAACATATAGGATTCGAATTTCAGGGATCCCCAAATTTATAAATGCAACCCTTCACGAGTTTTTTATACACATTTATTTTAGTGACTTATATAATACTCTCTACTCACTATTTCCAGCTAATTCGTTCGTATACTTGTAGATATATTTTATTTGAGTAGGTATCACTCCGATCAATAGCATTTAATTCCATTTGAAAATATTATATACGAGTAAATCTTGGAGATCTATTTATATTGTCTATAAGGTATTAAAATGAAATATTGTCTTGATAAAATATATAAAACTTTATTGAATTCCTCAAATAATATCATATCTAACGTACCATATAGCTTTTAGATAATTAAATTACCCTTTGTTATATTCTGCTTTTATAAATAACAGACTCACATAATTATATTTTATAAATCTATATTTATTTCTGGAAGTTTGTAGGTACGATATAAGTTAATTTCTTTTTAATTTTAAAAATATCGTATCTACTCGTTTTTATTACTTATTATTAATTATGATATTATTACTATATCGTACAGCTACATTTTTATTTTTTTTATTTCTTTAGATTCATATAATAGTCATTACATGCTCGGTTTGGAAATCAGAATTTAATCGAAACGAAAAAATATTCATTAATATGGCCTATATATATGATATTCCTCTACAGGTAATTAAATTTTAATTAATTTTTCCTGTTTATAAAAATATTTTCTAATTATTTTACATGCTTCTAAAATATAATTTTATTTTTATATAATATATTTTGGTATTACTTTATAGAAATTTCTTATTTTCTTATTTTGTGAATCATATATACATTTTATATTGGATTTGCATGTAAATTAAATAATAAGATAATAAAAATTTAATATAATAATATCATTTTATTCTATATGTGTTTTTTTATTTAGACAACACTATCATTTGCCATATTCAATTTTATAGAAGATAATGAAATGCTAATAATAACTAGTGTCGACAAATACATCAATATATTTTCAAAAAACCAATTGATAATTTTAATATTATCTATATTCATTATAATGTCATATGGAACCAGATTTTTATCGAAAAACGTATCGGGAAATTGAAAAAAAATTGATTTATATATTTACATTTAATAGTAAATTGTAAAACTATTGGATAATTTAAATGTTATGATAAAAATGAAATATCATGTTATGCTTAAAAAATTCACTAATATTATATCACTATTATCATCATTTAAAAATTACCTACCTAATAATAAATGATTATTTCAAAAGTACCCTCAACACATTTTTAAATATTATAGTTTGTTTTATTCAATAAAACATATTATAAAAATATATTTATATCATTAAAATGTTTTGTCGCTATTTGTTATAATAATATAATAAACGATGTAAAAATAATTTTTAGTAGGAATATTTATTATATAATATGATACAATTTTACAATTACATAAATAAGTAATCTTTTAATTATCAATATAATTGATATTATGTAACTTTTAAAACATTAAACTTGAAATTTTTTTTCAACCGTCATCAAGGTTACCTATATAAAATAGTACTATCACCGGTAAGAAATTTTGGTAACACAAGCACGACTATATTACAATATTATCTTAATTGTTAACGTCTTTTCGTAATTGTGTCTCGCAGTTAAGCGGAACTTTTAATTTAGATACCTTTCTACATGAATATATTATATTATATTATAGGTATAAACGATTCAATTGTAATACGTTGTTGTTAAAACGTATTATTTAAAAAATCCTGTTTTACTTACACAATATAACAGTGACGTAGAAACAATACGGGCAGGAATTTCATGTATTTAAATATTATTATACTCGCAGCAAGCAAAAACATTATATTATATTATAATGTAAAAACTCTGAAAGTTTGAATCGCATCCAACTACTTGATGTATGGAATTTAATTTTGCATCATGCTATATATTCTATAATATGTTAAATAAATAATTATATTATATAATTTAAAAAGCAAATAAAAATATTAAAAAACAAAGAAATATTTTTTTTTAAGATTATACCATTTTATAATAATATGGTACATATACTTAACCCGATATGTGTCTGCATTTATAAACTGTAAGATGTATAACTATCGTTTCTACTTTATACTATATGAAAATAATATAAATAAATTCGAGTATAAAAACCGTTCTCAAATGCGTATTTAAAGAAATATCTTGACTTATTTATTTACCTACTTAATATAATGTGTAAGACCGTTTGAATCGTGCTCTAATTGAACACAATATAATAAAAAAAATCAATTTATTATAATATTATTATGTCTATAATTATCAGTTTTCGATAGATATCAATATAAAAAATATATTCCCAAATTATAGTTCGTGATAAAAATAGTAGTGACGAAATGCTGCGTGTGAATTATCGAAATTTGAAATGTTTCAAAAACCTAAAATGCTTACATGAAAGTTTATGGGCCTTCGAAAAACCGTAAAAACTAAAAATATATACGTTGAATAATTACCATACAATCCACGCATGATGAAGATGTTTTTTTTTTTTTTTTTTTTTGAAATATAATAATATTATATATTACATTCGAACCGTGTTAATATTATCATAATAATATTAAATAATTTAATTAAATAATTTTAATTGTTTATTTATTATGCTATAAATTCCCGATCGAATAGCACGCTGCAGAGAAAAACGTATATTATTTTTTTTTCTTTATAAGATAAAATCGTCGACAACTCGTCGTACAATATTCCGTTTTGTTTTCAACGCCGAGAGGAGATAGTCTGTCACGGTTTGCTGGTTCGGCGGAATGCGATTTCATCAGCTAGAAAGCTCCGCCAAACCCCTCTTGCATGGCGATCACCGCCCTAGAAGCGTTCGCCCGCCACAAAATTATTCAACCCGCGAAGGTCTTTTCCAGTACTCGTTCGTGTATCCCTTTAAAATAACAATATTTACACATTGAGGTTATGTTAAATTATATAAAATGTTATAAGTACAACAATAATACGTTCGGTGAGTTCCGGACTTTGACGCGAAAGAAATATAAATACAAATATAAAAAATAAATAATAATAATAATAATAATAATATAATGAATAATAATTTGAAAAATGGAAACTCGTTAGTGTTGGAAAACTGAAAAGTGGAAATGTTCGACGAGGGATAATGGACAGACGCGTCGCACGAGGTCGAGCTTTTATTATATTATACGTTTATATTATGATGTATCTTTCTGCTCGGAGCGAAATATGCGAAAGACAAAATGAACGAAAAAAAAAAATCGCATTTTAAACGATTCGGTTTGTTTTCACTCGTATTATATAAGATACAAGACGACTGTTATTTTTCGCAGCCGATGGTGGTGTTGTTTCTTTTAGACACAGATCGTATCGTATTCGTATAAATTCGAATGATGTCGAATTTTGAATAAAACCACTCCGGTCGTTTATTGTGATAGTCGCACTGTCTGATGTATAATAATATTATTTTATATAATATACGTAGAGTACCCCCGGACACGACGTTATTATTGCCTCTGTTTTGAAATGCGCCCGTTTGAAATATTCCGCGAATCCGAATGTTGTATATTAAAACACTTCTATAATATACGCAAGAAAAATGTTCAGTGAACAATATAACAAAATATTATAACCCAAGAAACCTAACCTATAAAATAATCGTGTAACATATTATATATTAATATTACGGCGATTTGGTCAAATTCACAATGTTTAAATTAAAAAAAAAAAAAAAAACACTTTTCCCGACCTTTTGGGAATATTTCAAAATTTAAACAAAGAAAACTAATTCATACAAAACGATACGACGATAGTGTATATAGCGTTTTTTAACGAACAAACTTATATATTATTTTTTAAACTTTTTTAACCGACATTTAAATATTAAATAACACGATGTGTATATACAAAAAAAACCCTTCCATTATGTCATAATTTTAACCAATAAAGTTGTTGGACTGAAATTATTATTGATAAAATAAATATTATAACATTTGAAAATATGTGAAAACATTAAAAATGTCAAATATACGTCTAACATTATCGAGAATTAGATGAAACTATTAAAATACTTACGTTATTTTGATTATAATTTTGTATATTATTATTATTATTCAGATATCTTAACGTATTACAAATTTGGGTCGAAACCAAAATTTCGGACAGCTATTATTACTAGGTACTTACCTATTATAAATGGTTTTACACCGATAGTTATTAAAATAGTATAATTATTTTCCCTATAACATGATTAGTCGAAAAGAAGACGTATTAAAATACGATATAAAGTACACCCGAGTTCTAACTATAAATATACAGGGTGATCAGAATTTCATGTTACAGCAATTTTCTCAGTTTTTATTTTTACCACCAAATTTTTTTTCAAAAATATTATTATATAATGAATGTATAAAAAATAAGGGTTACCATTTGATTTTCAAAAGTTGATCCCCGAAGCCCCCCACCCCCATTAAGAACATTCACTATCTTTTAACATACAAATAATTTTAGATTAGGTACCTATATAAAACTAAATAGTTTTCTTATTATGTATAAAATTTTCTCTATTTCGAATATTTACAAAAAAAATTGCTGTAACATTAAATTCTAATCACCCTGTATATCCGTTATTGTTGAATCGTATGTATAATGCGTATATACAGGATAATCTTTCGACGTGATACGATAAATATTTAAAATGTAAAAAAGAAACGGTAATGCGTTGAACTCTTTGAATTTGGCAAACAGGCATTGAAGCTTTGAAAGAGTAAAAAAAATATGAAGACACAAACAAACTCGCTCGTATTACGCGAAAAGTAGAATATTGTGTATATACCTATATAATAGTAACGGCGGGAAACGAGTAGCAGGCACAAGCTCGCGGGATTAACCGTGGTTGAGATTTATCGGTTTTTGGACCGCGCGTGGTCACCGCAGCGGGAGAAACATCTCTAAGTCGTTGTTTATATATATATATAATATTTATTATATAAATTAATTTCAATTTAACGAAAACCCGGCGACGTTTTGCACGTTTGTTTTGGGGCGGCTTATTTTCACGCGGGCTACGTTAAGAAAACTGAAATAAATCGTTACCCGTCTCCGAGTTTTGATAAAACGCTACGATGACGAACTGCGGTGTGATAATAAAATATTATTACATTAATTGAGATTAAGACACGCGATAAATTATCCGCGTAACGTTTCCAAATGATACGATATACATTATTATTGTAACAACGTGTTCCAAACGTATAATTATATCGTGCTTGTACTCGTATGTTTGACTTGACGATTACCTGCTAGTATTTATAAGAAAGGAAATACTCCAACTGTCTAAACTGAAATGACTTTTGAACGAAAATTATGAATGAAACACTACTTATATGCGGTGTCTTACCGCTCGGTATACAAATTTTCATATACAATTTCAAATTGGATCTTATTATCCTGTATTTAGTAAACAAATATTATACAAGACACGTAGCTAAAATATACGAGAGTGTATGTACCCACTACCCGGTTAGGAGTTTTGAATAATATAATATGTCATTATATTATTATCGTTTAATCTTACGAAATGTTTAAACCGTTTTAGTTTTGATAAAACGAGTTAGGCACAAAACTTATAATTTAAACATCAAAATTCAACGTATTATAACGATACGTAATGTATTTGGGAGAAAAAATATTTGAACATATTATTTATTGGAAAAATGAGATTAGATAAAATATGATAAAAATGTGAAGACCTATTATAATTATACGCAATACGCCAATAGCTAAAATATTAAAATATTAATTAGACAATGTTTTTTTTTTTTTTTTTTTAATTATTATTGTAATTGGGTCCACTTATGGATAAATAACTTTTTAAAATATAGAATTGCAAATTAAAATAAATACATATTATACTTAACATGATAGGAAATTTACCGTGTATAGTGTTAATATTATTATTTTATAATTACCTGATAATAATACGATGATAACTTGTAATAGTTATAAATTTTTATAATTTGTCAAATGTTTACCTATACACAGTTCTCTTGCTACATTTTTAAGAACGCCCTCGGAACCATTTGCAAATATACAAATTATTATTGCGAATACATTTTTAATTTATCAAAGTTAAGTTATATAATAATAATTATTAGACTTACTTATACTTATATATTATTACCTGAATTGACGCGAAAAAATAAATAATTAAAAAAACACGCTATCGACGTTTTGATTATATTTTATATTTAAAATTAGATATCGGATGTTGTGTTTATTTTTCGTCTTGTCAGTTGTCGCGTGTTTTCGCAAAAACAACGCGAGGGGTGTCATAAACGGCAGACGTGCCTATATAACATACCAACGATATTATAATAACAACGTTATATTATTATAAGAAGAACGTGTACAAACCTGTACATAAATAGATTGAAAATATGCATGTGTGTGTGTGTGTGTGTATTAATATTAAAGGCGAGCTCATCAAAAGTTCGACGAATAATTTGACTGCGAGGACGAGATGTAGACGAAGGAGAATAAAATTGATAACTTTGGAGCATGCATTATTTATCACGTCGTGTTTAAAACTCATCCTTGTATATACATTGTATCTATATACAATATATATATATTATATGCATATATTTTATATATTTATACGCGTGTCGCGCGCGTCTTTTGAATAAGTAATTTTGTATCGCGCGTAGGTATAAGACGCGTATAGCCAGGTATAGTTTTTTAGTTTTATAATACAAACTATCATAATACACACATATTGTATAATATTATTACATAATATACAGGGTGTCCCTGATGTTATATTAACTCATTTTAATACCTATCTTTATTATAAAAAAAAAAAAGGAAAGGGATATACTCCTGTTGCTGCAGGGATATAAGCGTGCAAATCGTAGGGTTTAATTTGAATAATTAGTATTTGAATGCAATTATAAATTGACAAAACCATTGCAGTGTACACTCGTTCTAAAAAATATAAACCATTTATAGCATGACTATATAAACTAAATATAATTTTCCATGAAAATTTTCAGTCAAATAACAATAGTAAGTACGCAATATTTAAACTCAAAAGCGGTTTTCTCTAATTTCATTCGTACAATTGTTTTAATGTTTCTTATATATACTTAACTCAAAACTAATTTGCATAAATTTGTATTTTATTATATTAGATAGTCTTCGTACGATGATTTTGTACAAGATAGTATTATCAAAATCAAAAAAACTCAATGAAACGATTTTCTCAACTCTTTTAACAAAATATCCGACGGTGTTCGGACGTTTTTGCAAAGAAAATTTAGTAGTCCATTTGAAATTTGTTTTCCGACTATCCTACCATTTTCTATGTTTTTTGAAAACGTCAGTTGGATCATTTAGAAAAACTATGTTTAAATAATGAAATTCATATTAATCAGACAAACAGCAAACATAATAAAAGATTGTTTGAAAACGATTATTATAATACTATTTATTACTACTTACAATATACATGTTTTTATTATTTAAGTTTTAAATCGGTTAAATATGAAAAAATGATTAAAATAATAAATACTTACTTAACTATGTGTTGTCATTTTTATACATTATTAAATTAAAAATTAATATTTTACTTATTATAAGGAATCTTCTTCGCGATACTCATATTTTTCCAAATAAAAAGTTGGCAAAACAATAATATGTAGTCCCAATATGAGAAAATCCTGGAAAACAGAATGCTATTCGCAAAAATATGATATTTCCAATGAGCTAAATTTTGCAAAGAGCTTAATTTTTTGCAAAACTTAGCCCTACGATATAAAATTATATCTGAATAACACAAATTGTAATTAAAAATTATCAAAAATAAAGAGATACTTTTTACACTCGCACTCTATAACTGTGTATAAATACTTTTTAATAATTTATGAAATATCAAACGGAATTTAAAATTATACTATAAACTTAAACAAAGTAAAAATACGTATTATAAGCAAACTTTTTTTTTTTTTAATTTAATATTTTTAAAGAAATATCCGTCAATTAAAATTCATTAAATATTAATAATTCGTTTAAAGCTTCAAATATTTATATTATTTTAAGAGCCACGGCTTGATTAAATTATTAAATATTTCCTTTACGAACTCTCGAATATTTTTACATTTACGCAATAATTTAATTACCTATAAACTATAATAATAATATTATGTAAGGGTAATGCGTGTATATATAGTGTTTTTAATCAAATGCTGAAATACCACCTAATTTGTTTTGGCATTTAATTTTTTCTACCTGATTATTTTATAATATTAAATAATAATAATATTATACAATTTATGTATATATACACGTATAGGTTATAATTATTTTATTTTTATTTAACTTCTATGTTATTAGATTTTTGATAAGTTTTTTTTTGTAATGTAAAAAAAAAGTTTAAACGAATTTTAACATAATATTATTAATATAGTTCACTTATCTTAGAATAAATAATTATAATGATTATCAGGTATATTTGTTTGAAATGTCACGTATAATATTAAAATATTGAAAATATTACAGCTATTATTATTATCACGACCACTATTTTTTATATACGACGATAACAAATAAAATATGTAAGTATAAACACAACAGTATTAAATTTAAATTAGAAAAAAAAGGACAATATAATGTATCGTATAATACGTATTTATGCAATTGTTTCAAATTTTTAATCACAAAAAAAAAAAAAAAAAAAAATAGATTGTTTAAAATTGAATTTGTAGAAAACACAAGTTTATTTACCAATACAAATAATATTGTTTTTCTATGAAAACATGGTGAACACTACGTATTACTTATCCAACTATAATACATGTTTGTTCTTTTACATATTGTTATAATATTAACTAGGATGTAAAATTACGTATTTAAACAAATATTATTATTATGATACGAAAGAAAACACAGGAATTTGTTCGCCAAGTGCAAAAACGCCGATATTAAAAACGTTCTATTCTCGTAATCGTAATCCATATAGGTACGTATACCATATTATTTTTTGCTCTTTCCTATGGCATAAAAAAAAATTCCCCGTAATTCGCTCTAAAAAAAAAAATTATGAACATATACAAATATAATAATATTATGGTATAAACTAATAGCATAAATCAAATACCTACTTGCGTCCGAATGATGTAGAAATATGTGCGTTTGTTTATCGACGTAAAAAAAAAAAAGAAAAAAAAGAAAATGAAAAAAAATGCAGGGCATAATACTCGTCTGCATTTTCCGTTAATATTCGTGGAAAAAATCGATTATATTATGTATTACTACAGTAAAAAAAAAAAAAAAAATCTAGGTACTACAAAATGCGAAATTTATCGAGTTTATTTTGTATTATTTGTCAAATAAAATTAATAATTTGTTTTTAACAT